>PVKS010046447.1:0-13291 GCA_004027875.1 Aplodontia rufa
CAAACATATTTGCAGACAGACTAATGGTAATATAATCCAGGTTGCAACTCCTCCTTGGTTAGTAACCTCGGGTTATAATTAACCTGTACTTTTATTACTGACCTAATGCAATGATGAGACTACGGAATAAAGTCAAACTAGATATTTTAAATTTTTTTCTCAGGAATATACATCTAATAGTATGAAATTCTTTTACCCTGAAGACATCTATGCCCTCTGTATCATTTATAAAGATTAGTTTTGCACTCATGTCTCATTTATAGTTAAAACCTCTTTCCAGAGCTTTTCATTCAATTTCTCATTTAATTTAATTTTAAGGAAGAGTTGCCACTTCTTAGTGTCAAATAGATTGAAACTTTGTTATCTTTAAAGGTCAAGTTTGTGTTCCTTTCAAAATATTTTACTTTTAGCCAAGAAAAAATCAAGAGAATCAAGAATCCTAACAGGCAGTGAGACTTGTCATTAGAGATGCTTGATCAAAAGGAAAATATAGATGCTGAAGAAAATATTGAGCATTATTCACGTCAACTGGGTTATCAGAGCTGTTTGTACCTTCCTACTGTGGATATACACATCACTCAACTTTTAGAGAATTCATCCATTATCTCTCTAAATAAGGTCAATTTTCACATCCCTTCAATTTCTCTCTCTCTCTTCTCTCTATCTCTCCTTCTTTTCAGTGCTGGAGATCGAACCCAGGGCCTTCCACACACTAGGCAAGTGCTATACCACTGAGCTATACCCACAGTCCTCAATTTTTAATCACATTTTAAGGCAATCAATTGAAATATTAATTCAAACATTGTTTTCAGAGATCTAGTCACTTGTGCCTGTCGTCTGTTCTTCTCACCTTCTGTCTCCCACACCATTCCACCTTAGCTTGAGATAACATTGGCTTGACTTCCAGATTTCAGCTGAGAAATATTTGAATTAGCAAGCCTGGCCCACATGAGGCATCCTCTTTTATGTAAACCACCCATGTATCTTACAGGCAAAGATTTCTTCCAATTGCCAAAGGCAGAAACTCTTCCAGCTTTTGCTATTGTGAAACTACACAGTATTCCAATTAGACAGTTCCTGTGAGGAAGAGAAAAAGGAACCCACAGAAGTAAGTTCGCAGCAGGGTTAAGGATAGGTAAATGTAAACTGGCCGTATTGGTCTTGACAATACCTGCACAAAGAGTGAACATTTAAGTAAATATATTCTCAAACACCCTTTTAGAACTATTAGGCCAAATATTTGGATAATTGACTGAACTTTTCATTCTTCTTCTGGATAGTTTATACTTATATGTAACCCCAGTTTTATTGGTTAATCAAGTTTGTCTTTAAATTAATATAACAGGGGGTTGGGGGATGTGGCTCAGTGATAGAGCACTTGCCTAGCATGCGTGAGACCCTAGGTCCCATCCTGAGCACCACCAAAATAACTAAGTGTAACAGATAAACTATTTAAACATATATGTTCATAAACCCCTAGTTTGAAAGGGAAAATGCTATTTTGTCCTTACACTTCACATCTGATACTTCGAGCTCATTCAACACACAGCACGTACTATATCCTAGGACCTATGGGGTAGACAGTGATAACTGGAAGCCAACTACCGCCCTGTTGAGAAGTTTAAAACCTAATAAGAAGGAGGAAGGAAAATCAACTAAATTGCTTTCCCCAGCCATCCAGGGAGAGTTCTCCTTAGAGGGTCATGGCAAAGGCTCTGTCGTTTTGTATTGAGCATGTGTGCATATGTATATATGTGTATTTTATTGAGACAAAAGTCACATAACAAAATTAACCACTTTAAGTTGCACAATCCAGTGGCATTTAGCACACTCACAGTGTTGTACAACCATCATCTCTATTTGGTTCCAAGATATTTTCAGCATTCCAAAAGCAAACCTGTGCTTAAGGTCACTCCCCATTCACTCCTTCTCCTAGTCCCTGACACCAGTAATCTGTTTTCTTTCTCTATGAATGTACCCATTCTACAAATTTTGTATAAATGGAATCATTCACTGAGAGTGGGCTTTTTAAAGTTTATCCAAGTCATAGCGTGTATCAGTACCTTATTCTTTGTGTGTGGCGGGGGGTGGGTACTGGGGATGATTGAGCCCAGCTGGCACTTAACCCCTGAGCTACATCCCCAGCCATTCATTTATTTATTTATATTTATTTATTTATTTATTTTTAAAGAGAGAGGGACCATGAGAGAGACAGAGAAAGAGAGAAACAACTTTATTTAGTTTTTCACATGGCCTTCATTACTCCAACACTTAGTTGTGTACGTGGTGCTGGGGTTTGAACCTGGGTGCTTGTGCTTGCCAGGCAAGAGCCGAAACCACTGAGCCATCGCTCCAGCCCCTATTTATTATTTTTTTTAAATTTTGAGACAGGGTCTTGCTAGGTTGCTTAGGGCTTCACTAAGTCGCTGCAGCTGGCTTTGAGCTTGATGTGCTCCTGCCACAGCTTTCTGAGTCACTGGGATTACAGGCATGTTTATTCTTTTTTCTAGCCAAATAATATTTCATTGTATGTATATAACACATTTGTTTAATCATTCATCAGTTTTCCATCCATTTGTGTGTGAATCCTGAGCAACTACTTTTCTGTCAGTCCCTTCTCACTACGTCTGGATTCAGCTTGGCTCACACTTAACCTTGAGGACAGGGCAGCCAAACTTTTAGGCCTGCCATGCCCATCATCCTTGCCCACAGCCTAAATGCAAGCCTCTTCATCACTTGGCCTCCTCTCTGTATTCCTTTGCAGATGTTCTCCCCCGAGTCTTCTCAGCCCTGTGTGTGGTCAGCTGGCCTCTCGTACAGTTAGATAATAGCATGATGCCTTAGTTCCCTTGACTCAGCCCTAGCTATTCTTGCTTCTCCTTTGTGTTTCTGGAATTGTTGGACCTGGCTCTAGATGTCAGCTCCAAAATATTGCTGTTATCTTATGGCTGACATTTCTACATAGATACTTCTTTCTGTTTTGAATCCATATCCATCTTGTATTCTCTCATGATGATTCTGGGGCATAGGGAATCTGGTATTAGAGAATAAATTCCCTGAGATCTGCAGGGGGATAATTGCACTGAAGGAGTCTCTTCCATGCACTCTTACCCTCCAGTTCACTGAGGAATTTTAAGGACACATTCATTGTGAATTCTTTCTCTTTTTGCTATTGACCACAAGTTTTCTAGTGTGCCTCTCCAGCATTTCTCTGCATAATTGGAAGGGCAGAAGTGGGAAATATGCAAAGAAATTAGTTTAGTTCTCAAAGAAATTTTTTTCTTGTCCCAAAACCTTATGGGTGTTTCAGAAAAGTAGAGTAAGAAGATCATTTATCTCTCTTTTCTACTGGGTTGGAGAGATAAATTGTGGGATATCAGCAAGAGTAAAGAAGAAAAAAGTCAATACCCAATTCCTGACACATGTAAACTTAACTTTAAAATGGGATGAACAAAATAGCTTCTTCTCCCCTGTGAACTAGGAAAGGCAAGGGAGAATACTTGATTCTGTTTTTACATGCAGTTATTTTAAGAACACTGTCTTTTTCGGACTTTGGGGACGCACAGATTACTAGCACTAGCAAGTCTTATATTGACTTACATATACATAGCACAAGGGAAATACCTTCAGAGTCTTCTCTGCTGGGAAAGGGATTAAGTGAAGACCTAAATGCCAGAGTACGTACATAACGGTCATACATATAAACATGCACATCTCATTCTGGTCACATGAGAACACACCAGTGGTATGCAGCAGTTGCTATACATAGCTCCCATGCTCTTGTGTTAAAATAGGCAGTTTATTATTTGTTGTTTGAGCTTAATTTATAAAGCTATAAAGTGTGGCTTTTTCCCAAAGGACTCAAGGCAATGTACATACTATTTAAAGTATGGGATAGCCAATGAAAGCTGCAGTTGGTGGGGGAGGGTGGTGGCTGGAGTGTGGCGCAGAGGTAAAGTAATTTAACATGTGTGAGGACCTGGGTTCAACTCCCAGCACTACAAAAAAAAGCAGCAATGAGGAAGCAAATCTATAACATAAACATAAAATACATAACCAAGAGAAAGAAATAGGGTACACGAAAAAAACAAACAATTAATAATAGAAATCATATTCAATAATGTTGAGTGAGGTCCTCAAGTCATTTGATTCATAGCTTATGTAGGCACAAGCCATACTAAAATCATGCTGAGTCATACTAAAATCATGTTGAGTCATACTAAAATCATGCTGAAACAGAGTAGAAGCTCTTCTCAGAAGTCCCCATCATGATGCTTTCAGAGTTAGAAACTGACAGTCTTGAACCTCTTCAATTCTCTCTTCTCATGGTTAGTTCATCCTTTGCCACCTATTCTGCAGGAAGCTGTGCTTATGAAAGACTGGCAGAAAGGAGACAGGGCCAAATAGAGCTTCAGTATTTGTCACAATCTGTCTCCACTGTTCTTGGTCTCCCTTCAGACATTTTTTAAAATTTTATTTCCACTTTAATTTTCTTGGAAGCAGAAACATGACATGTCTAGGGAACTGCTATTATGTTCTCCTGCATGTATGCCCTAGACTGAAAGTAGTGCTCTATCAGGCCACTTACTATACATGGCAGTTTACATATCCTACCTTACCTTAGATAAGTCAAAATTGTTCATAAAATGCCTTTGAAGGAGAAATGGATTATGTATAAAGTGACTTAATTTGGTATAGCATGAAATATTGATGACAGCTAAGGATTTTTAAAAATCCTGTATGGCAAGACAGATAAGTCTGAGGAGTACTCCCATATAAAAATCTATCTAAGGGCTGAGATCAGTATATTTTTCATCATAGATTTATCTTAAAAGTAGTCCTTAGTGACAGCTATTTATCAGGACATACTCCATGGCAATACACTGACATTTATCCCTTAAGATTATCATGTCACATACAGTAGCTTCGCCTTTAGGATTGAGTGAGAAAAACACAGCTTATCCTGCTGACTGATGGCTTAATATGGCATGCCACATTCAGGACAGGCCACACTTGGTCAACTGTCATGTCTTAAGCAACAGGAGGAGATATTTTCATGGCTCAACGTTAATGTGTCTATAGACCACCTGCTGAAGGCTAAATGGCTATTACTTTAAGCAGATTATGTCCTGTAAGTACACTATGTCATCTCTTCCTGGGATCAACTAGGTCATTTTACTATACAGAGAGCATTTGGGGGCCTCCAAGGCTGGTTCCAGTCTATCTGTACCCTCAACAAATAAATGTCACCTCTTAATATCTTCTTTGTGATATGATTCTCATGGGGGGGGAAAGACTTGTTTCCTCTTTTTTTTTTTAAGAGAGAATGAGAGTCCTTTTTTTTTAATTTTTTCATCCTGTTTTTGTTTTTCCTCTATTTAGTTGTGTCTATGGTGCTGAGGATTGAATCCAGGTTCTTAGCCATGCCAGGCGAGCGCTCTATCACTTAGCCACCTCCCCAGCCTCAACACTGCTGTTCTCTCACCCATCACTACTCCATGCACCGAACTCTTCTGTTGTAGCCTGGAATTCTTAGGAGATGGAACCATAAAGGAAAGTGACTGCTTTTATGAAATCATTAAATTAGCGTACTAGAACTTGTAGGCCGCTTAAGTATTATTGCCTCTCTCAAGGCAAAGTAGCAGGCTTTGGTATGTTATAGATTGATTTTTCATTGGTGCTCCATATAAATTTTCTACACCTTCTTCAGAAAAAGGCTTACAGGCTTATGGCTGGCTGGTCCTTGCAATCTGTAAGCTGTTAGTTCTCAGCCTTAGTGATGCAGGCTGGGGATTACAGTCAAAAGACCATTAGAGGTTAGGAAACAGGAGCCAGGTGATTAGTGCACCTTGGTGCATATCTTCCGAAAGAGCACGGTGTTTTGGATGAAACTACATGCTTTGGGCAGGTCAGTTAACATCAACTTCTTACCTTATTTTTAGGATAGGGTAATGATGCCTACTCTACAGGACTGTTGTGAAGATGTCTCAGGAACATAGGCCCTGAAAAAATGACAACTGTCGTTGATGTTATCATCACCAATATAGAACAGTTGAGCATGGATGAAGAGGCCTAGGCCATCCTTCTTCCTGTGAAAGCAAACTGGATTCTTTGGAAATATCTGTGAATCTTTGATAACCAAAATTTTGAATGTGGTGGCTGATCAAATAAGTAGGTTTGCACTATTTGGGGTCCATGTGGGTTAAGTGGATGAAATAATGGGGTTGCTTACGTCTTTTTTTAAAAGATAAAGATAAAGAGGCTGGGGGGCTGGAGTGGTGGTTCGGCGGTTATGGTGCATGCCCGACATGCACTAGTACACGGGTTCAAACCCCAGCACCCACGAACACAACAAGTGTCAGAGCAACGAAAGCCATGTGAAAAACTCAATAAAAATTGATTCTCTCTGTTTCTCTCTCTCACACACACTGTCCTTCTCTCTTAAAAAAAAAAGATGGAGGGGCTGGAGAGGCAGCTTAGTGGTAGAGCACTTACTTGACATGCACGAGGACCTGGGTTCGATCCCCAGCACCACGTACACAACTAACTGGAGGAAAAAAAAGATGAAAAATTAACTCTCTCTCTCTTTAAAAAATAAAGACTAATTGTTTTATTTCATACAAAGTTAAATTTTTTTATTATTAGATCTTTATGGTTATATATAGTAGTTGGGTTCATCCCGACAAACTCATACATGCATGGAAATTGATTTCAGTTCATGATATCTGCCCCCGCTTCTGGGGCTGCTCACATCTCGTGACACTTAAACTAGCTTTAAATGGGTTTACAAAGAGGAGTTCCTGGAATATTTGAGTAATGCCAGCATCACTAATGAACACATCAGGGTTTGGGCTGTATACATTTTGATAGAGACACACAAATTAGAAATCTGTCTTAACTTTACTTACCACCCAGATAGCATGTAAATTATGTGGACAACTGATTGGAACGAGGCTGCTGGGTGGGATAAGTCTCCTGACCTTTTCCTGATGAGGCATATGACCACTATCATTTAGTGATATCAGTGTCACTTCATCAGAATACCTCTGAACTCCACAAACAGCAACACCCTCTTCAGTTTCCTAATTACTCTGACTCAGAAGGTTGTGTTTTTGATTTTTGGTTTTTGTTTTTCTGATAGTCATTCGGCATCAAAGAAAATGGACTCTTAGGACTTGAAGTGTGAAGGACAAGGTGAAATATTTCAGGCAAGCCTCTTTCTTAGAAGCTTCCTACCAGAGGCACAGCTCTTAGACCCTGTCTGGCCGTTGTGATTATTGTGATTGTGATTGTGGGGTTGTGTTGATTTTTCTCCTCTGCAGGCTACAGTAAATGACTGGCAGGTGCCACTTCTTTACTGCTGATGGCCCCCACCATTGCCCAGGATTATGATGGCTACTTTGAAATTCAGCTTTTCTATGTTTTGCCTTTTCCTTTTATACTTAAGCAAGTGCAAAATATTGTTTGGGTTTCTCTGATGATTGTTTTTGTTTTTTGAGAGTGAGTTAATTTTTTTATTTTTCATTTGGTTTTTGCTTTTCCTCCACTTAGTTGTGTATGTGGTGCTGGGGTTTGAACCTGGGTCCTCACGCAAGCCTGGCAAGTGCTTTACTACTGAATCACCACTGCAGGCCCTCTCTGATGATTTTTACTAATAGAAATATAGCCAAGGGGCTGGAGCGGTGGCTCAGCGGTTTCAGCGCTTGCCTGGCAAGCACGAGGACCCAGGTTCAAACCCCAGCACCATGTACACAACTAAGTGTTGGAACAGCTAAGGCCATGTGAAAAACTAAATAAAGTTGTTTCTCTCTTTCTCTGTCTCTCTCACTGTCCCTCTCTCTTTAAAAAAAAAAAAGAAATATAGCCAAACACTTAGCAATTAAGAGTGCGCATGCACGCGCACGCTCTCTCTCACACGCGCGCACACACACACACACAGGGGCAAGTTTCAGTTACATAGTAACCATAGGCAACATATCAGAATATTTAAGCCCACAACTTTGGAGTCAGCAAGCCTGGGTTTGAATTGTTGCTCTATTACATACTAGTTCTTCCTCTTTTCTGAGATCCAGTTTGGCTGTCTATAAAATGTAGTTAATGATTTCTACCTTAGCAGAATGTTAAGAGGATTCAAAGAGATTGTGAAATGAAGGGTATTAGTGCCTGGAACACAGTAGGCCTTTTAAAAATGGTAACTATTATCGCCATTAATGCTGTTATTCAAGAAACATGTTAAAACTGGGGTTGTGGCTCAGTGGTAGGGCACTTGTGTAGCATGCACAAGGTCCCAGGTTTGATTCCCAACACTGCAAAAGAAAAAAAGCCATGTTGATATACATGTTGGTGAGACTCACTATGGTATGTTCATATACAAACATAGGAAAGTGAAGTCTGATTCATTCCATGAACTTTCCCCATCTCATTCCTCCTTCCTTCAGTTCCATCTCCTTTGACTATTCCTCTGTTCTTTTCCTTGAGTTAGCTTCCACATATCACAGAGAACGTTTGACCTTTGGGTCTTTGTGACTGGCTTATTTCACTTAGCATGATGTCCTCCACTTCCATCCAAAAAGTACAGGAGGTGGGAGGAAGGGAGAAGAAGAGGAAATACTGGGGACTGAATCAGAAGAAGTTAAACTCCATGCTTTTATAATTGTGTCATTATATGTTCTAATGTAATATAATCTAGAGATATTCAATAATTAAAAAAACTGGAAGAAAGAAAAAGAAAGAAAAGAGTCTTTACCATAGAGCTAGGCCTGATTTTAGTTTCCTTTGATGACACATTTCTCAATAGCCTTACCCCAATCTCCTCTCTTTTTTCTCTTATCTCCTCTCCCTTTTACAAAATTGTCAAAATCCCTACACTTAGTCCTTGGTGGTGCTAATTGTGTATATTTGGGTCCACAGCAGATCAAATAAGAGTATTTGCATGTCAGGGTATATACTGAACTGACCTTCTCGTCTTCAATATCTTGTTCCATAGCAAAGGCATTCAAAAACCATACCTCCTAGAACTTCTTTATAGTGATTAACCTGGGGTAGAGCAGTGACTCAGCAGTTATGATGCTTGCTCAGCATGCATGAGAATGTGGGTTCAAACCCCAGCAGCACGTACATAACAAAGTCTTGGAGCAATGAAAAGCCACATGAAAAACTAAATAAAAATTGTTTATCTCTCTCTCTCTCTCTCCCTCTCCCCCTCTCTTTAAAAAATAAATAAAAAAGAAAAAATATAGTGATTAACCTATGTAATCTTCCTAAATTACATTAAAAACCAGGATGAGTCTAGTTGCAAATCAAATCTGCTTAATACTCTTAGGATCCTTTCTGTCACCCTTGGGTGAACTTTTCTGAAAAAGGAGAGAGATCATTAAAACCAGTCATGATTTCCCAATTTTTCAAGCCAATGAATTTTACTCTTTTACATGAGTATGACTTTGATCCTTGGGTTTTTTGCTTTTATAATGCAGTTTCATTTCCATGTAAAGGACAGTTTATTTTACTTTGTAGCTCAAGTGTCACAGGAGCTTCCTACTTTTTACTTAGCGATCTACTTGGTGAGCTGGATCTTAGAAAACACCCAAATGAACTCTTCCTTGTTTTGAGCCCTTAATTTGCCCAGAGCTTGGAGGAATCTTTACTTAACAGGAGGCAGAGTAATACACCCCCACCTGAGGTATGGATCCGGCAGTTTGAGGTGGGAGGGACACATAGTGGGTTGTGCTCTGCAAGAACACGTACTGTAAAGCTAATTTCCTAATGCTCTTAGGGAGGACTAAGCCATCCTAGAAGAGGCTAGAAAAAAATGTTGTTGGGCTGGCTCACCACTATGCATTCTTAACTCAGTGTCATTTCTTGTAAAGACACTAAATCCCTCCTGTCCTGTTCTCTAGCCTCCCAGTATTTAGGCTTCCCTTGAACATATCCTCAGATACTCTGTATTGAGATCTTTTACATGTCTGTCACTACTCTTCCACTAGCTACTTAAAGACAAGTAGTATGTCTTCTTCCTAGCTATTTTTTTTGCTTAGTTGTTCCTGGCATAGAACAAATTCTTCTTGCCTGTCTACTGAATTCAGTGGGTGAACAACACACAGACTTGTGGGTAACAGCCCTGAGCACTAGGTGTAGCTTCCCTATGGTAACACTGTGTGCTTTGGGCAGGTTGCTTAAGCTCTTGGCATTTTCTATTGTCCTTCAGAGAAATAGCAAAAGTAATGCCTCCTCCGCCTGCTTCAAAGGTTTGTTTTGGACCTCCAGTAAGAAAATGCACATGAAGATGGCTCGGCGGTTATGGCACCTGCCCGGCATGCACGAGTGCATGGGTTCGAACCCCAGCACCACGTGCACAACTATCAGAGCAGCAAAAGCCATGTGAAGGGCTCAATGAAAGTTAATTCTTTCTCTCTCTCTCTCACTCCCCTTCTCTTAAAAAAAAAGAAAATGCATATGAAATCACTTCAAAAATTATAAAATGCCCTGCATTTACTAGATTTTGATGTAGAAAAGTAGATCAGATGTCCAGAAAGTTCTTCTCTGAATAAATGGAATTGTACACTGAATAATGAACAGAGCATTATTGATCTCTTTGCAAACGTGGACTCTTTAGCAGCTTCCTGAGCAGCTTTCTAGGTGCATCTCTGCAGAAATACTATTATTTAATTTTTTTGGTTAAGTAAATCCACCTAGCCCCACAAATTCTATTTTAGACAAATCAGCCCATGGTTTTGAATATCCACTTGGCTCTTTATAAGGAAATAGTTTAAGAAATTCGTAGCATCAGTTTAAATTAATGAAAAGTCTAAGTGACAGATCATTTTAACATAAATGCACTTTTATTACTTTCAAACACACATAATAACAGTGCTGGGAATTGAACTCGGAGAAAGACAGTATGTATCAGAGAATCGAAGCAAACAAATGAGAATCACTGATAATGAGGCTATTACTCTGTGACTGTCCTGCTAAAGATCATCACCCTCAGCTTGGCTAACATTCCCCTGGTGAAGCCTAACTATTTAAGAAATTGTTTTTTTTTTTCCATCATAGACATGAAGAAAGCCCCATTAAATTCCCTATGCATGGCTTCTTGATGGCTTAGTTTTCCTAAACCCCCGTGGATAGCATCTAGCAGTAGTGCTCTGAACTCTGGTTATAACAAATAATGATCTTGAACAGCAAACACCCTCTGGCCCCTACAGTGATCAACCTGTTCCAGTTTGTCTTGGACTTTCTAGTTTTCTAACAGAAATCCCAAGTCCCAGGAAATCCCTCAGTTCTAAGCAAGCCAGGGACGGCTGGCCACCTTTTGGCATGGATGACTCTAGAAACTACTAAAGATGGAAAGAAGATGGTGTTGCGGGGGTTTTGCACTGGAGGGATGGAGGAAATATAGCTCGTCCATTGTGTTGGTTTATCTGCCTTTACTTTGTAACTCTGCTTACCTTTTCCTCCCTGAAGCATTCTGAGCATTGCTCTCTGCATTTTGTCCACCCCCTATATCCTGTCTAAGGGTGCCACAGGACTTCAGAAAGCAGGACTGACTCAGTAGAGCTGTTGAGTAGACTAACTCTTCCATTGTGCTTATCATGCATCAGGCACTGTGCTAGGCACTTGATATGCATTAATCTCACAACAGACATTATCACTAACCCCGTTTTCCTGATTTTTACTGATGTGCTTAAGTAAATGACCAGAGACTACAACACTAATAAGTAAGGCACACAGGATCCAAACCCAGTCAGTCTGTGCCATTACTCACTGTATTGCCCTGCCTGTCATAGGCCTGGCTTCTCCCCTTGAGGGTTCAGAACTCTTCTGATACCTTCCTATTTGTTTTTTTTTTTAACAGAATGCCTTTATTTTACTCATTTATTTTGATGTCATGCTAGCCTCTGAGGCTAGCCCTGCACCTGTCCTCTTCTATGCATGTGACTCTTATAACAAAACCTTTTCGTCTGAAGTGACCACTTCAACCTATGCTGAGTCCGATCTGAATCCTAGCTCTAACAGAAAGTCTTTGTGTGACCTTGGGGAAGTCACCACCCTTTAGCTTTTTCCTTTATTTTTAAAATGAAGGAATTTGACAAAATGACCTCTAAAGTTCTTTCCATCTCTATCAGGCTATGGGATCTTTCAGTGAAGATACTTGTGGGGGTGTAGTCTGAAAGGGGGAAGAATGTCGTAAACCCACCTCATTGACTTTGAATTTCCAGTTCTGCACCTGATAGACCAAATAGACCAAAGTGAAAGTGATTCAAAAGAAGCCCCAGGTTATAATCACTCTTATCAGGACAGCAGAGGGCTCTTCATTTTACTCTTCCAGGTATGTGAGGGCGACAAGGGAGCAGCAGGTAGGTTGGCTGTTTGAGACGTTGTCAGAGTTGTTCTCGGTTTCCGATATGGGAGAGTTTGGGGTGAGATACACATAATTAAATCCTAAAGAAAACAGCTCCCCTAGAATACCACATAGCTCCAATGGGGCTTCTAAGCAAAAGAAACAGAATTCGATGTTTGTTACTCCAAATAATATTTGACAGAACTGCCCAGAATGAAAATTAGAAGCCCTCTAACCACAGAGATCCATCAGTGATGAGAGAGATACATCTAGAGAAGTGCCAAGGGCTGAAGGGCAGGTGAAAGCTGAGGAATACAAAGTGGCTGAGCAAACCAGAGGGAGGAAGACAATTTTCACTCTTTCCAAGACCCTCCAGGCTAGAGAGCTTGGGTAATTTTTTACCTAGTTGTCCTTGTGTGCATTGCTGTGAGCTTTTATTAAGTATTTATGTAGCAGTTTCTATTCTATCAAGAGCTTTACAATCACTTTTATTTGGCTTAGTAAAGTTTTCCTGGAATCCCATCTACTTTATGACCAGGCGAGTCCTTTCTTGTTTGCTTAGCACCTCCATGGATCCAGCTTCATACAATAGGACACTTGTTCCAGGAGCAGAGCAGGTGCAACGAGTGGAGTGGCCGAGGGCACCTGCAGGCACTGGAGCACTTGGAGTGGGGGGAGTTTAAACTTGGGTTCACCTCTCCCCACCTTTGTTATTCTTTAGCTTCATTTTATTGCTGGCAACCAGGGAGTGGCAGTGCCAGGTTTAGGCCTGCCACAGTCACCCTGTGTCTCTGTCCATGCACATCACTGCCATCTCTTCCATTAGGCAAAGACTTGCTGAGTGTATTTCCCTCTCTTCCTTCAGGGTTCTGTCTACAGCCTTGGTTCTGGGGCTCTGGAATTGATCTTACGAGAAGAAAACAGAAGTAGCACTTCCACTTTCTGCAGACA
>PVKS010046448.1:0-13293 GCA_004027875.1 Aplodontia rufa
TCCCTCCCCCCCCCCTTCCCAATACATCTCTACAAATGCTTAGGTTGTATATCAGTACATCTTTTTAGGATTTAAAACATGAGAATTGTCCTCCTTTCTCAATGGCCAGGGTATGTAGCTCCAGCCTCCACAGATGAGTGAAGACTTTCAACCCTTGGTTCTCTGGATTATGCTGATTTCACTCAGCATAATTTCTTCCATAGCTATCCATTTATTTTCAAAGGCTGCAGTATCATTGTTTCTAATTGCTGAGTAGAACTCCATGGTGTATATGTACCACAGTTTTTGGATCCATTCATCCAGTGAGGGGGATCTGGGTTCTTTCCATAATTTAGCTATTGTATATTGAGCTGCTATGAACATCGATTTCGCTGACTCCACGACATAGTTGTCGGCACTGCCTTCCTTAACAAGACTCCCATAGCACAAGAATTAAAGCCAAGAATAAATGAATGGGATGCCATTAAACTAAATAGCTTCTGCACAGCTAAAGAATTAGTCAAGAGTGTCAAGAAAGAACCTACAAATAGGAAAAAATCTTTGCTTGCTACACCTCGAACAGACGGTTAATATCCAGAATATACAAAGAACTCAAAAACCTGAACACCAAAATCACAAATAATCCAGTGAATGGGCTAGGGAGTTAAATAGAAACTTCTTGAAAGAGGAAGTCCAAAAAGCTCATAAATATATAAGAAAATGCTCCGCATCACTAGCAGTCAGAGAAATACAAAGCAAAACTTCACTGAGACTCCACCTCATTCCTGTCAGAGTGGCAAAAATGAAGAGTACAAACAATGACAAATGCTGGAGGGGTTGTAGAAAGAGAGGAACACTTTCACATTGTTGATGGGATTGCAGGCTTATGCAGCCACTCTGGAAAACAGTGTGGACACTCCTCAAAAAACTAGGGTTGGAACCACCTTATGACCCAGCTATCCCACTCCTGGGTGTTTTCCCAAAAGAGCTAAAATTGGCATACTACAGAGATACAACTTCATCAGTGTTTATAGCAGCTCAAATTACTACAGCTAAACTATGGAACCACTGGACAAATGGATCCAAAAACTGTACAATGAAATTCTACTTTGCTATTAGAGAGAGTGATTATCGTGGCATTTGCAGCGAAATGGATGGAGATGGAAAAAATTATGCAAAGTGAAATGTCCTGAACTCAGAGACTCAAGGGCCCAATGTATTCTTTCATATGTGGAAGCTAGAATACAATCGGAAACATGCTGTAAGTAGGCTAAGCTAATAATAACTTCCACATGGGTAAATTTTTTCATAAACAGGGAATCTTCAACTAACATGGGTATGAAGCAGGGGCAACATAGGATGGGGGAGGCCAACGAGGGAGATCATGAACTGGCATCATCCTTGGCTTGCTCTGTCATTATGCATATGATCATGATTATGTGACAGGGATTCCCTCCTATATGTATGACTATGTTGAACAAATTTTAAAAAAAAAAGAAATATGTTTAATTGATAATAATTATTATTCTATGTATACTTTCTTCAACTTTTTAAATTTAGGTCTTCTGTACCACAAAATGTTAGGTGTTTTCTGTTCCTCATTAAATAGTGTCAGCAAATTTGTAAGATAAATGCCAAACAGGTGTCATCTTCTGACAGATGAGCAAATAAACTGTCTTGCAGACCCAGTGACTAAGCTGACATTGTTGCTGTGCTGGAATGAAAGCGCGGAAAGGGTTGTGACCTTGAACTACTTTTACTTTTGTGAGCAGTGAAGGAGGGAGGAAAAGAGGGATGGGATTAAGAAGAGTCAGTAGGACATCAGTATTACCCATGAATGCAACTAAAATCAGAGAAAAACAAAAGCTGAATAAATTGCCACTTGAAGCCCTCACCAAAGTGATGTAGGTGATACTAAACTAAAATTTGAAAATGGTGGAGTTTTTTAATGTTCTTTAATCATTGACTGTGAATAGAATATAATGGTTATTTAAAGTATTAAGTTTTTGCATATAAATCTTGAGACTTCACAATTCAATTTTGACAAAATGAAATACACTTAGAATGATGCTAAAATACACACACACACACACACACACACACACACACACACACTACTTCTTTGATGATTCTGAAGACCCATAAAGATCTTTCAGAGTTTTAAGGTTATTATTATAAACACCAGGCATATTTATATTATGGATGTGTTAAAGTGCTAGAGAGCTCATTCATAAAGAGCTGATAGGACTGGAGGTGTAGTTCACTGGCAGAGAATATGCTTACCTTGTGTGAGGCCCTGGTTTCAATCCCCAACACCAAAAGAAAGAAGAAAATAACTGATAGAGTCCTGACAAATGCAGTTTTGCTACTTGTAGACCAAAAGCAGCGGTTCTTTACTTTTTAAAGAAGGCAAAATCCAATGATATCCTCTATATCGATGTACTAGTAAAATCTGCTGATTAAATAGTCCTACTTCACAAAACAAGTACTTGGTTGCTAAATTTGAGAATCTGCAAATGTATGTATGCCTGATGTATTCTCATATTGCATTATAAGTTTAATTTCTAGTTAATCAGCCCCAAATGAGTAACAAACTTAAGAACTATACTTTATAAGTCCTAAACATGTACATTGATTACAATATTTAAAGCGTCAAGGAGAGGCAAACTAAATTGAGACTTGAGCTAATTTACCTTACAGTTATGCTTGCCTACTAAAATATGTATATATACACATAAAAATATGTATATATATGAATGATGTTCTTCTCAGATGTTCAGGGGTTTGAATATGACTTTAACCATAAGAATGCTTGTTTGCTTTCTCTTGATTCACACAGAGCAGATGGATGCTTGACTGCCTGCTAATCCACAGCTGGAATGGTTTCAGCAGTTTCCACGTTGCTGGGTTAGAGTGGCTTTTCTAGTGGACTGAGAGGGCAGCAAAAGAGGGATATCATTATTCATCAGTATCCCAGTGGGAGCGCTGCCAGCAGAGATTAATTTTTTCTGTTATGCTTGTAAAACAAGCTCAGGTGGAGTCTCTAATCCTCAGGGCACGGGTGGCAGATCAAGGAAGATGCTACAAAGCTAGTTAATTTTCTGATTCTGGGGGAAACAGAAGCTCTGTTAGATGTATAAATACATGATTGCAAATTTAAGTAGCTCAAATCCAAATGGGATCTTCCCAGACATCTGGCATTGAAAATCTCTATTTTTCTTTGTTGTCTTTAAATAAAACTTATTAAAAGTTTACCCTGTAGCCAATATTGATAACTCTAAATATTAGGAAGTAACTGATTTTATGACTTAATAACAACACATTTAATTTTTACAAACATGAACTAAAGCTAAACTTTCTGTCTAAACAGAATCTAAGATCGGTCCCCAAAGTATCCACTTAGGTATATTACCAGAAAGACAAGACTTAACTACCTGATTGGCAGATTTTGGGTTTTGTTTTGTTTTTAAATGTATATATCCTGTCTATTTTTCAGTGTTTTTGTTCTTCCAACTTGTGATTTTCACATGGCATCTATTTCTCTTATCTTATTATGTGATTTATCAATATGTCCATCTTTTTGAGCAATAGATGTGAGTTTCCAGATGAATTTTGGTGACTTTTTTAACAAACAGAATTTATACATGTGATACCTATTGTCTCCTTAAGACTATCTTGAAAAACTGTTTTTGTTAGGTTTCAACAAAATACTTCTTCCAGGCCCTATAAAACATTCTTTTGAATATTTTAAGTACAAAACATTATCCATTAATGGTAAGTATTGTGTTTTTATTGTTCTGAACTTTAGCTTTTGTTTTGAAAAATGACAGTTATGAGTACTCAGGTTCAAACCCCAGCATCCACATACACAACTAAGTGTCAGAGAAATGAAAGCCATGTGAAAAACTCAATAAAAATTGATTCTGTCTGTCTGTCTGTCTGTCTCTCTCTCTCTCTCTCTCTCTCTGTCCTTCTCTCTTCAAAAAAAAAAAAGAAAGAAAATACTAAGAATTCTGAGGTACATTTGAATGTACTCACTATATATTTAAATATGCATATTTATATGTCCCATTATAATTTGAAATTCAGATTTTTACCATTGATGATATTCTCCTGCTTAGAAAACTGTATTAAAAGTTTTTGAAGATTTAACAGATGTATAGAATTAATAGACAGGTATAGAACCACTCACTTTTTTGTGAATTGAGAGCTTTTTAAATAGCCATCTTTTTCATATGGCACATAATTTCTATCACAATCTCAACCAAATCAATTTGAATCTGTTATATCTTTGCACTAAATAAGATTGAAATAGTTAAAGAAGAGTCAGTACTAGGGGACTAAGGATGTTGGTTCTCGGAAGAAGTCACTTGAATTTACTAAGAGTCTGATGTTTTGTAAGTGTAAGGGAGAAAAAAAAGTTTTGGAATGTTTCATGTTAGAAAATGAAGATAAAGGCTATGAGGAAAAATTTACTTACATTTCTATTCATCAAAATTTGGACTTTCATCTCAACAATTTGTTAACAAAAATTGAATCAAATAAATTTAGTTTACAGTGTGTTTTTGAGGGGACAAAAATTTTCTAACATGATTATATGTATCAGGGTATAATTCTTTTTAATTTGGGTTTTTAGTGTATTATTATATAGAAAATCGTTTTGCCATAAATACTCTTTAGGACTTCATTTTTCCCAGTAACTTCCCTTAATATTTTCATAATCCTATCCTTTGCATTTGAGCACTTATAGTATTGTGAGTCTTATATATTTTTCTCTGAATCTCTACAATAAACCAAAACATAGATCATGCCTTCCAAAGATCCTATTGTCTTTTAAAGAGGACTGTTGAGTAATTTCTCCTATTTTGCCTATAGAGACAATAAGGTATGCTTGAGAGTGCCCCAATTGGACAGGCAATCAGCATCTTTCATTAATACCCGCCATCAAACTCTTTCACAAACTCTATTCCAAGCATTGTTGGCTTAGCAGGCAGTCTCTCTTTTCCCACCCAGCCCCCACTCAGAAAAGAAGCTCTATTCCAGATGTGGCAATCCAGAAATGCTGGGGCTCATCACTCCCATCCTAGCTCTTTTACTGGGTAGAGTTCCATTCCAAGAGAGACTGGCTGAGACCAGTGCCTACTGTCCCTGCCCAGAGTTCCCTCATAGAGCAGTGGCATCATTCTTGAAGAAGAGGGCCATTGACCTCACCCCCAGCTACTTTTGTGCAGTCCAAAGGAGCAGGCAGGCCTTAAGAAGAAAGAACTCCATGACCCTGGCTAAGTGGATTGAATTTACTTGAAATAGGGTGTGGTGAAGGTATGCCTAAGGATGTTTCAAAACAAATATCTAAATTTATATTTGCTCTTCTCTCAGCTTCTATAAACCATAATTATATAAATAATAATTGCATTATATTTTTGAGTTTGTTACATGTAGGTATATTATGTATAACAACGATAGCAGTAAAAGGGGGAAAGGAAATACGTGTAGGAATAATGTTTCCAAATCTCACTAAAATTGTTAGTATAAATATGGAATTGAAATATGGAATTGATTTTGGTAAGCTAAAATTCATATTTTAGCCCTTGAGTAATGTTTTTAAAAATTTAAATATAGAAAAGAAACAAAATGATTAAAGAAATTAAAATTCACACTAGGAAAATATTCATTTAATATAAAAGATGACAGTAAAGAAGGAGTGGAATAAAAAGACTTTGAGACATAAAACTGAAGCAAAATGATAATCTATCAGGAATAACAGTAATATCATATCAGTAATAACATTGTGAATTAGTTAAATAACAGAATCAAAAGGCAGAGATTATCACACTGGAGAAAATAACAAAAATGTGCTTTTTACAGGAAACATACTTTATGTTCAAAGTTAGATTAAAAGTGACAGTGCGGAAAGATGCAAACAGCAGTGATGAAAGGGCTGGACTACACTAAGCTCATGTCAGTAGCTATACTAATTTCAGACAAAATAGGCTATGAACGTATACAAAAATAATTTTTAATTTTAATAGAGACAATGAGAATGTTTTAAAGAATAAAAAGGTCAATCCTTTAGGAAGATATAACAATTATACCATATTCATTTATAAACTCAAAGTCCCAAATGCATACAACAAAAGCTAACAGAATTGAAAGGAGAAAGAATTCAGTGATCATAGTAGCAGATTTCAAAACTGTATTTTCAACAGAGTGTACAATAATTAGAAAGTTAATCAACTTACAGAAGACTCAATGCTATAAACCAACTAGACCTAATAATAGAGCATTCCACCCAGACGTGGTAAAATACGCATTCTTCTCTGGTGCATTTCAGCCATTCTTCAGAACAGACCAGAGACTGGGTCATAAAATCAGCCTCAATAATGTAAAAGCAATTGAAGTCATAAACATACATTCCCTATGCAGAATGAAATTAAATTGTAAGTCAATACTAAAAAGAAATTCAGGAAATTGGAAACAGGAATATTAACACAATTCCAAACAGCTATTGGGTCAAATGAGAAATCACAACAGAAATTAGAAAGTACTTTCAAATAATGAAAATGAAAGCACATATACCAATACCAGAGATAACAGCTGAAGTAGTGCTTAAAGAGAAATTCATAACTGCAAATGCCTATACTTTTATGTCAAATCTGTAACCTAACTTTTCACCCTAACAAGCTAGAAAAAGAAGAGCAGTCATAAGGAAGCATGAAATAAAAATTAGTGTTAAAACAAATGAAATAGAAAATATAAAGTCATTAGAGAAAGTCAACAAAACTGCTTTAGTACATTTGTACTGCTTTAAAAAAATACTAAACAGTGATTTGTAACAACTTTTATGTCTCACAGTTCTGGAGACTGAGAGAGATATCCCAAGATTGAAGTACCAGCAAATTCAGTGTCCAGTAAGGTCCCAATTCCTAGACCGTAGATAGTTATTTGTTCTGTGCCCTCACATGGCAGAAGACAGGAGGTGTCTTTGTGATCTCTTTTATAAGGGCACTAATCTCATTCACGTGCAGTCTACTCTCATAACCCCATAGAAGTCCTACCTATAATACTAGCGCTTTATGGATTTCTGTACATTCACTAGACAGCAGAAACTGAGTTGATTCTTTGAGATCAACAAAATCGGTAAACCTTTAGCTAAAATATATTAAGGGGAATTTTTAAAAAGGAAACATTCAGCAACAAAACAAGGGAAATCACTGTCAAACTCATAGAAGTTCAAAGGATTACAAACCAAATAGGATAAGCATTTGTATGCCAAAAAACCGTATAACTTTGTTGAACAAATTTCTAAAAATATACCAATTATGAAAAACAAGTCAAGGAGAAATAAAATATCTGAATAGACCTATCACAAATAAAGAGATTGAATTAAGCAATTTAAAACTCCCCACTAAGTAAGACCCAGTCCCTGATGGATTTGTTGGACAATTCTGCCACACTTTCTAAGAATTAATACTATAAAATATATACTTTTCAAATATCATAAAAAACTATACAACTCATTTTATGAAACTAGTGTTACCCTAACACAAAAACCAGACAAATTTTTTTCCACAGGAATATTACAGATTAATGTCTCTTGTGAACTTGGGATCCTTGTCAAAATGCTAGCAAACTAAATCCAGCAGCATGGTACAAAGATTATACACCCTGATTGATCAAGTGGGATCTACCAATGAATGCAAAGTTCATTTAACAGCTGAAAGGCAGTTAATGTAATTAGCATATTAATACAATAAAGGATAATCACCTGATTAGTCAGTGAATGGGGGGGGGGACACATTTAACAAAATTCAACACAATTTCATCATGATAGCACTCAACAAAATAGGAACAGAATGAAACTTCCTCAACCTGACAAAAACTATAAAACTTCCACAACTAATATCATGCTAAATGGTAAAAGACTGAAAGTTTTCCCCAAAAGATCAGAAACAAGGCAGGATATTCTTTCTAATCATTTCTCTTCTATATTATACTGGAGGCTCCACCTAGAACTACTAGAGGAAGAAAAAAAACTAGGCATCCAAACTGGCAAGGAGAAAGTAACCCATTTCCATTTGCAGAGGATGTGCAGATAGAAAATCCTAAAGAACCTACTAAAATACTGTTAGAACTGAAAAAAACAAGTTTAATAAGGGTGTAGGATATAAAATCAAGATAGAAAAATCAGTTATTTTGTCCCACACTAGTAAAAGGTTTATATACAATTAAGAAAGCAATTCCATCAACAGATCAACAAAATAAAATAGAAATAAACTTAACCAAAGTTGTACTAGACTTCTATGCTAAAACTACAAAATATTGTTGAAACAATTTTTAAAAGATCTAAATAAATAAATATCCCATGTCTTGTATTTCATATGCCCTTAAGACTTGTTTTCTGTCAGTTGTATCTCAGTCTTTCATATGTGTAAGATGAATCCCCTGAAGTAATAATGTTTGACTACTTCCCTTCTCCCCAATTCCACATATTAAACCAGTTACCAAATACATTCATTCCTTTATAATTATTTTTCCTCAAGATTCTTCCTTTCTTTAACCAAGGGGGAAAAAAACAAACAAAGTTCACTGTCTAGCTCCTGTCTGGATTCTCATCACCCCATTCCCAAATAATTGTACTAAACATGTTCCTGAGAGACCTTTCAAGTTTACTTTCTCTCTTTCATCAACACAACTCATCACCCAAAGCATTATCTTGCTAGGCACAGTGGTGCACACCTGTAATCCCAGTGGCTCAGGATGCTTTGAGGCAGGATGATTCCAAGTTCAAAGCTAGCCTCAGCAATTTAGTGAGATTCTAAGCAATTTAGCAAGACTTTGTCTCAGAATAAAAAGGGCCAAAGATGTGGTTCAGTGGTTAAGTGCCCCTAAGTTCAATCTCTGGTACCAAAATAAATAAATATAGATGTAGATATAGATAGATATAGATATATATAGGCATCATCTCTCCCCTACACTGTTTAAAATTATGAAATTATGTACATAATAAACCACTATTTCTTTACTCATACTCCTACAAATTGCTTGCTGAAATAACCTTTTTTTGGTACTGGGAATTGAACCCAGTGATGCTTAACCAATGAGCCACATCCCCAACCCTTTTATTTGTATATTTATTTTTATTTTGAATTAGAGTCTTCTTAAGTTGCTTAGGGCCTGGCTAAGTTGCTGAGGCTGGATTTGAACTTGAGATCCTCCTGCCTCAGGCTCCCAAGCCTCTAGGTGACTTTCACCTTTAAATATGCTGTGTCATATACTCAGCTTCACTAATTTGCCCATGATTCCTACCTGGAAAATGTCTGACATTTATTTATCCACCTTGTCTCAGCTCCCTCTTAAAATATTTCTTCCTTAATTCAGCCTCTGGTTATTTCTAAATTTGTAACATGTATATTTCATTTATTTTGCAATTGCTCCTATATTGTGACATTTTTTGTATTTTGGGCTATGTTCATATTTTTCTTTCATATTTAAGATTTTATACATGTATTTCTTAATTCCTAGAACAAAAGTATTCAGTAAATTTTAAATAGAGTAAAAGTGTTTTACTAGTACACCTTAATTGTTTCCTCTTTGTGTTTAATTTTAGTTTCAATTTTTTTTGTTTGGTTGGTTGGTTGGTTGGTTTTGGTTGATATATTCTCATAGCATATAGAAAGGCAAATCATAAAATGTCACCTGTAATAAATATGTGAAGTTTTAAAAGCAGAAGCAAGGTGATAAGAAAAAAAGTTTATTTGTCTTTTAAAGGCAGACTGCAAAGTGTGACTTTTAACTTTATATAATTATTATATGTTGCTATTAATCTCAGTATCCTCTTCTGGATTCAGACCTAATAGTCTCAAGATTTTTACTTCTTAAAAGGAAAATATCTAAACATTGTTAAGCTATAAGGCATTTTTATTATATCCTAGAATTTTTTTCAAGTTTCATCAAAGAGCAATTTTTTAAGGACTTAGCTATAAATCCTGGGAAATAGAAGTTTCTGATGGAATTCTTACCGCTGAAATTATTTTAAGTACAACAGACCTACTGGTACTCACTATTGCAAGATCCCTTAAAATCCAGCTGTCAACAAGGTAGTCCTTCTTACAATTGAAAGAATAAGGTATTTCTTGTTCATATTTATTTTTGGCAAATGATTCTGTGCTTTCGCTAAATTATTTGAAGGTCAAACATATGTCCATAAGTTTAAGACATTGATACAAATCAGATACATATACTCATAAGCCCTGAAAAGAATGCACATAGATCTTAGGAGAAATTACAATAATATTCAGCAAAATTTTTATTTTTGAAATTTGCATATAATAGTTATTTTCACACTTTACTATAATGAAATAAATTATGTACCTATTAGAAAAACAGTGTCATTTAATTAACTACATCTTAATTTTATCGCTTTGTAATAAATGTTTTCTAGTCTAGGGCTCTTTTATGTTTGTCTTTAAACCAAAATATTAATTTCATTTCTAGTATACATTAAACTGAATTTTAGGAGTATAAACGCCATATCATTTCTAGTCTATGTCTTTTAAAGTTTGTTTTATGATAGTGCATTATTTAGTTGGTTTAAATAGATAATTTTAATAAATGTACAAATCATAACTGTTGAAATAATATCAATTATATATAATTTGATAGTACTTAAAAAATTATATCACAGTTTTAATGGATTAGCTATTGAATATAGATCAACCTGGGTTGGTAAATACCAGATTCTTTTTCAAATAGGTATTATAAAATACCTAATTTCCCAATAATTTAATATTTCAGGAGGCAAAAAATTGAATAGGGTTCCTATTAGAGAAATTTACTGAAATGCTTTTTCTAAAGCTTCAGTAGCCAAAAGACAACACAGGAATGTGAGAAACTAATTTTGGTTTGTTTTAACACCTCAAAACGTTACAAATTAATCAAGTGCTACTTAAAGTCTAGAACTCATTAACTTTATAAGTTTTACTTTTCCCATGACAGAGATTAAGTTATAGCATAAAGCTTCTTTAGTTTCTTAAATTGATCAGGCTGCCATCCCCACTACACAAGTGCCCTCTTATCTGCTGTTTAGTGAGTTCAATGGAGGCAGTGATGTGTGCAGTGACATAAAAGTACCAGTTTACAGTTACATAATGTTTGCAGGACACCAACCACACACCCGCTCTAGCTGTCTCCTCTTAGAAATTTGCCTGGGTAAAACCAACTCTTTATAGTTGTACACCTAGAAGAACAAATATGTGTTTGTAAACACACACAAACAACATTCATTTGTTCATGCACTTTCAGTAAAGAAAAAGCTTTGTAAGTATTTATTCATCAGTTTCTTATTTTAACAGATTTAAAAGGTAAAATACAGTCAGTATATTTCAGAGCCACAAGTCCATGTAAGACTTACATATCAAATAAAACTACTGGAGCCCTAACTAAACACAGGTACCAGCTAATGTCTGAAAGACCAAACCCAGCAGAATAGATTTGTCAGGTTGTTCTTAGAACAAACAAGTTTTGTGAGATGATGTGAATTAAACATAGTATAGGAATGTGTATCTCCAAGAAACTAAAAATCAGTGTAAATACACAAACAAAATGTGGTAGCATACGTATATATTTATTTTATTTACTGCTTTATATGGAGTAGCTGAGTTTATAACATTTGTAGAACAGATTGAGGTTTGTAATGAAAAGGGAAACAAAATGAAAAGTATTGAGTGAACAGCAGGGACCATTTGATGTGATTATGAAAGATGTTTCTTTATTCTGCTTTTTCTTTTGTAATCTAAAAACAGTAGCAGGGGGTTACAAGCAGAGTTCATCATAGGTTGTCAATCACTGTCATTTAGCATTTGCAGGGGAAGATGTCTTTATTCAAGGACAGCTGGGCAAATCAGAGACACAGATTTGCAGTTCATAGTCTATCCAGCCTACACTAAATAAACAAGGACAGGGGAGACAAACCAGCCTCTCACATAAAAATATAATGGAGTCCACTGACCTCTTTGCCCTCCATTCAGCTTCAATCCCAGTTGCATAAAAGCTTCACTACCCACTTTCAATTTCCTTTAATTACCTACATGAGGTAGATAAGAAAATGAACCTCACTTATAGTTAGTGATCACACACAGGAAATTAACTCGACAAGTTGTTTAAAATTAGAGGAGTAATTTGGAGGTAGATAGAGTGTCCAACTGAGGAAGAAATGGCTAGAAAGGGTTTTTGTTTGCCTGTTTGTTTTTAACTAAGGATTTTGATTATTTTGCTAGATCTCTTTGCTGATCCTGAGAGTGCTGCTTTTCTAGTCAATCTACACCAAGGGAAGAAAAAAAAATCTCCTTTGTAAAGTATTCTAAAACATCCAGAATAAAATACTTGAGGAACATAAGAGCTAAGTAAAGTGGTGAAGCAAGCATGTCACATTCTAAAGAGCTTAGAAAAATTGTGAAATGGAATTCCAGGAATAACTGACCATGGTTTTCACAGGAGGAGCAATTGAGGATTAAATAGCAGTTGTCTTCAGTCTTCATTTTAAATCTGCTTCTGGAGTGCATGTTCAAGCACTACCAACAACAACAAGAGCTAACAATAATATTTTTATTCATTGATTTAAAATCAGTGATACTGTCTTTCATTCTTATGGTTCACAGGCATTTGATTTTTAATTAGAAAACAACATAGGATTTAAAAATAATATAACTTTTCCTTAAGAAAAAGTGCCCCAAATGTATAGTATAAATGATTCTTTCATTTCCCCTTTCTACAGTATTTTCAGTTAGTACCACCTGCATGCACTGAAAAGAGCATGTTTCTTTACCACATGCAATGTAGTGCTTTTTGAACATTAATTCATATGGATTTAAAAGAAATAAAATTGGAGATTGTAGACTAAAGCCCACAACATCAATTCTATAGTTTAAAAGAATACAATTCCTAAATATTTTATGTTTAACCTGTCTCTTGTATTATGAGCATATTATCTTTCAAAAAAACCAATAATGTCAGCAACACAATTACATAAAAATTCTGTGCTTGGTCAAATAAAATGAATGTACAACTACTTGTTCTACTTGTTAAAGCACAAGCAAAAATACTCATTCTAATATATTAGAGGAAGTTAAGTTATCTCTATTTGCAGACGACATGATTTTATACCTAGAAGACCCAATAACATCGGCCAGAAAACTCCTAGACCTTATAGGGGACTTTAGCAAGGTAAGCGGATACAAGATCAATTCCAGCAAATCACTAGCATTTCTTTACACCAACAACAAAGCTGCAGAAGAAGAAATCAGAAAATCTCTCCCA
>PVKS010046449.1:0-13292 GCA_004027875.1 Aplodontia rufa
GCTCTATCTGTTGAAATTGAATTCATTCAAACTCCAAAACCAACTAGGATCACTCCCCTCATGCTCACTGTCTAGATATTTTTTTCTTCTGATAAACTTCTCTGTTTGTTTCTCCCTGTGACATTTTCTTTACCAATATTCCTGCTTTTTTCCTCAACATCACCAGGCTCATTCCAAATTATATTGTACCCCTCACGCTGGTAATGTCAGGTCAGGCCAGTTTTACCCTATCCATGCTTCCTAGCACATACTTTTTAAAGATGAAACTTGGAGAGGTCCATGGGAATTTTTCAGTTACAAAGAATGAATAAACAAGTGGGACATGGACTCTGTTCTCTGTAGCTGAATGAGACAGTGGGTGATACAGCATTCCTTTTCTATAGAACAATTTCATGGTAACATCTCCTTTCCTCCTCCCCTCTCATTCTTCATCTTCTGCTTTTGTCTATTCATAGCACCACTTAGCACTTTTTTGTCCAATTAATTGTGGTTTTCTTCAATCTTCAAGGTTTCTTTTTCTAAATATGCCTTGTCTCTTCTGTAAAATGGGGAAAATATGTGTCTGTACGAAATATTTTTTAGAGAGAGTGAGTCAATTTTATTTATCTTTTCATCTGATATTTGTTTTCCCAACAATTAGTTGTGTTTGTGGTGTTGGGAATCAATCCTGGGTCCCTCTACATTCCAAGCAAGTGCTCTACTACTACTGAGCAATGTCTCCCCCATCATGTATGAAATATTTTTTATTTTTATTGAATTATGTAATGGTCTTATTATTAGTGCATTAGATGTATACATACTAGTGCAGATCATTTTAAAATAATAGTACAAGCAGGAAATATATGCTGTTCTATTTCACTCACTAGTACTTCCTCTTTCCCTTCTTTCCCTTCTTCATTTCCTGTTGCACTGTATGAAGTATTTTTTTGTTTAAATTATTTTACTTCAATAAGAGACACACTATTTCACTTTTGAAAGCTTAGATGTAAAACGCAGCTCAAAAGTATGATGATCCCATAAATGGTTGGAAAACCAATTCAAACAATTAATCTTCATTATAGTGTATCATATTTAGTGAAATTTTATAGACTGTACTGTTGGCAATAATGAACATCTACATTTTATTTTTCTGATTAATAATAACAAAAATTTTATAAAGTTGAAATTAGAGAAATAAAGTGAATTATACTCATGCTTTTGAAAAATATCACTTATTCTTAGGTTTGGATCAGGTGGCATTAAAGGAAAGCTCTATTAAAAACCATTGTATCTGAGGAATAATTTCATTCACCCGAACAAGCTGAACTTATGTCAAACTTCTCCTCTACCAGGAGTTCTCTTTCTAATTTGTATACCAGACATTTTTGAAAATGAAGATGTGCCAAAATTTGTCTTGGTAAGTGTTGTTCAGGCTAGTAAAGTAATGGGAAAGGATATTTCAAAGGGAGAACACTGGAAGTTAAATATATCCTCACATGGAAAAATGGCTACAAATTTTTATTCTCAAATATTTTTCTTTAAATTCATATGTGACTATTGCAGAATCATAAGTAAGAAACAATCTAGTCTACATGTTTGAAGAATGGGCAACATTAGCATCCTCAGATGAGAATTTGCTTTATAAGCAGAGTATGCACATTATACACTACAACTCCTTTCTTGAACTCTACATTGTTTCCAAAGTCTGCTTTCATTAATTTGGCAAAAGACGATCTTCAATCCTATCTTAAGTTTTAAATTGTGCTTCTTTTATATTTCAACTGCTTAAATATCAAGATATCTTTTCTGAGATTAAGTTATTCTTTATATATAGGATGGGATTGATGTAAAAAACCACAGAGCTTGTTATTCTCTCCCAATTATGTATGAAACAATCACTGAATAACAACATTAATTTTCTAATAGCCTTCGAGAAGTTTAATAGCTGTTTGACATTTTATGCTATATCATGCATCTGAAAGTGACCTACACTTTTACTGACACTTTTTTGCTACAGCTCACAACATGGTAAGGAGGGTACTTATTATCACCAGCATACCTAATGTATAAATTAAAAGAGAAAAAAAAGCCTAGATCCTTACCCAAGTTCACATAAAAGAGTGGCATGATAGCTTTGGAAACTCATGGATTGCTTGTCTCCAAATCCCACTTCTACTTACACTATAAAAGAGGACACACAGACAGGAAAACAAGCAAAATTAAAGAGTATTGAAAATCTACTCTCAGTAATTTTCAAGAATATACTATCTTCCTATTAAGCCTAATCAGCGTGTTATACAATAAATGACCTGAATTCAGTAATTACGTCTATCTGAAATGTTGTTCTAATTGGTCAGTGTCCCTGGTCATAACTAATATATGCTCTTAATATTGACTTGAATCCTTCTAATCACTCTCCTGGCATCAATCCTTTTCTGATTTCAAACTGGCCACTGGTTGTCATAGAAGTTAATCACCTGATGTTTTGTTTGTGTGGTATAAATGTATTTTTTCTTCCCCAAAGGATGTGCATTCTTTTATTAATCCAAAAAGACTCCCTCTGCAGGAAAACAATAGCAGAATGTTGAGCATTTTGAATTGTTTCTGAGAGCCAAAAGCAAATCAGGATTTTAAAGTGGAAGAGTACCTAGACTACAAATCCCTTGTTCTCATCGCATATGTTTGAAGGTAGGAAAAGTTCACCCTTTTTTCACATTATCATGCAAGTACAGGGAGAAAGATACATGGTGTCTTTTTTTTCCATTATGAGCAGTGACATGACTACAAAGAATTTCTTAAAATTATGACTGTCTCTGTGATAGTTAATCAGACTTCCCTGTCCCACATTAATATTTGACCATAAAAACACAGAATGCATCAGTGGTCTTTTCCATAGATCTGGTCTTGTTTGACATGAATTTGTACAAAGAAGGTGAAGGACTATCCCTGTCCTGGGAAACCTCGCAAGTGATGGGCAAATAATATTTAAATGACTAACTGTAACAACAAGCTGCTCAGCTTCTATAATAGCAATGTGACACATATATAAGTGACAGGTGGCATGTTGCTCTCTATATGACAAACACACAAATGATTTGGTTTCCTAGCAATTTTAATTACCCAACTCTATTCTTTTGCCCATCCCATATTATATTGAATTTGCAGGAGGGTTACTGAATATGGGTACAGTGCCCAGAATGAAGTTTTCTCTGCCTAAAATTTACTGAGGTACAGATAAGACTGCCAGCCTTGCCTTTGTGATGCCATTCACAAAGCAAAAGGTATAATTGTCCAAACCAACTCACTAGGACTAGAAGTAATTATAGCTTGCTTTAAACATTCTGTATACAAGGGCCACCAGCTAACACCCTTGGTTATATCTTCTTTGTGTCGTAGTCTGACTTTGCTACACCTACCCTGCACATGTTCTGAATGGATTATGGTCTTTACAAAAGGATAATAGGGTGTGGGTATGTTTCTTAGTGGACAACAGGAATGGGGTGATCCCCTCAATTGCCCAGAGCCCAGCCATCATCAAAGATGCTTTCTCCCTTGAAACACACAAGAGCCCTTCTATGGGGAATACTGGGAGAAACACTAAGTGCTCTGACACAATTGTACCCCGGTACCAAAAGATTCTCAGATATCTAACAGAGACTTTGTTTTATTCACTTCTCTATTCCAAGCACATCACATGTTTGAAAAAATACAGATAGGATGACTGCATGAATGTTGCCAGAATAAGTATCTGATAGATACCTTGAATACTTTCTTTGAACAACCCATTTAGTTAAAAGAAAAAAAAAGGTTTGCAAGAGTTTGCTGCCAGATCATCTTGCACTACTTCCCTAAAATGTATCATAAAGGAAATTTTAGGTAAAATAAGTTATCCTTTTCTTTTTTCTGTCACAGCTGAAACTAATGATCCATTCATAAAGACAAAAACAAAACACATGTTCTCTATGTGTAAGTCAGGGGAGAACTGCCATAGAGCATTGGGTACTTATCTATTCAAAAAATTTGTTCTGATTTCTCCAACACATATTTTCAATGACAATAGTTCCAAATATTTGTCTTTTTTATCTGTTTAAGGTTTTTCTACGTAATACTCCAAACACTATCTTTCATCAGATCTCTGTGATAACTGGATCACTTTACAGCATAAAGGAAATATAGAATAGAAAATGAATTCCATTCCAAGGTAATTGTTCTAAGAGATCATTCTCAAAAATGTTTCTAAAATGCTTATATTTGTAAGGTTTCTGTCAAAGTTGTATCCATGTGGACCAGTGGAAATGCTTTTTTTTCCTGCTTGTGTCATTGTTAATTTTCACCCTTTTATTTACATGGAATAGTTGAACAGTTGGTACATCTAAATCTAGTAGTAGTTTAAACTCATTATACCACTATCTACTATTATAACCTCAGTCCAACATTTGTCATTTTAATCTAGGGAAATATTTGGCTAAACAGATCACCCTTGTACATTACATTCAGCAACTGAACTCACAGACAGGAATGACTTTTTTCCTCTGGTACTTGGGAAGCCACACTCTTTCTAGCATCTGTTAGAAAACTGAGACTGACACCTACAATACTCTATAATTAGTGCTATAAAATTTATCTGCAAGCAGCTGTGAGAGAACACTGAAGTAGCTTTTACCTCCTTGAGGGTTGCCATGGATGCAAGGGAGTCTCAAAACCTGCCCAATTCAAAGAATGCAATGATTATACTCATGCACACACAGACTTCTGGTAGAACTTACCTACCATATATTTATGAATGTTTCCTACATCATAAGAAAATATGAAAGAATTGTCCATAAGCAAACTAACAATGTCTCATGTTTATGAAAAATCCCGAATCCCAGGACCACTTATTTGAATGTGCGTGTTTTCTAGAGAAAAATTTCAACCATGCAATGCTATTGATAGACATCTTTTTATCAGTATAGTATTATATACTGGTTGAAGACACCTCAATGAAAAACACTAAAAAATGCTGCATCCATTTCCATTTTAGTTTGGTATAAAATATTAGAAGGAAGTGTGCATCAAAAATCTCTATGCTGTTTCTCATTTCCCAAAACACATTATATCCTACAGAGCTGTTAAAAGATGAATTGTTGTGGTTGGAGCAGTGGCCAGGTGGTTACCAAGCTTTCCTGGAACGTGTAAGTACACAAGTTCATACCCCAGCCCCATGTGCACAAGAAAGTGTCGGAGGAATAACTAAATAAAAAAACTAATGAAAAACTAAATAAAATTGCTCTTCTCTCTCTCTCTCTCACTGTCCATCTTTCTTTTAAAAATTGTCTTGCTTAGAAAGCAAAATTCCAGACACTCAGTCAAATACAAAGTAAATACGTGAAAGTTTATATTTTCATTAGCTAAACTAAAGTAAAATCAAACAATAAATATTTCAAATGGTTCAAAGTATATTTCAAAGTACCAAAGCTTACAACAGATGGATCAGAAATGCATCAGACTCATTCTGTCAGGGAAGGCTTGCGTATCTATCAATTTTCTCTCCTCAGACCCAAATTTATTCCACAGACCAGAATTACGTACACTGCCATTGGTTACCTTCAATTTAATTACGTGTGAAATAACTCAAATGCTTTCTGCCTCCAAAGAACCAGATAACACTACAGCGTATGCTGGATGCTTCTTTCCACTGCATATACCCCAAATCTTTCCACCTGTATCAACTTCATCTCTGTATTCTGAATATCTCTGAATAACTATATTGAATCTCATTCCACTGAGCTAAAGAAAGGTCTCTGCTGTATATGTAATATACATATTACATATGTATATTATGTAATATACATATGGGAAAAAGTCCTTAATGTGTGTTTGTGTGTGTATACATATATATATATGTGTGTGTGTATATATATATACACATATATATGTGTATATATATATATATATATATATATATATATATATATATATATCACAGTTTCCTTAATGTATTTCTGTGTCCTCACCCTGCATGGTTCTAGATCAACTGAAATTCTCCCATATCTGAACAGTATTGTTAATTTCCCCTTTGATTTGGATGGTTCCCTATGAAATTAAGGTTTTCTTTATTTACAAAATTTGTGATGAACTATGTTGCTTAAAGAGTGCAATTTTCCTGTTTCTAGGCTGTTAGACCAGCTTCCAAGAGCGAATGATGTCCTTCTATAAAGTGTTTGTCTGGAGTATTACAGGACATTGAGCAAAATTCCTCATCCATTCAGATGATATCACATAATTTTAGCAGTGTGTGCTGCTCTAAGCATCCTTTGTCTATGTTCCACAGCCCAGAACTAGAAAATGAATTAACAGATAAGGTAACTATGTTTTTCATGTTTTTGTCATAGGGTACTGGTTGCCATTTTCTTTGAGGTTTACATGATCAGGGTTCTTTTATTTTATGAATTGAAGTGGAATCAAGGTGTCATGATAATAGCATCACTTTCATTTTCTTGAACAATGATTGGCTTTCTTTTTCATTTTGTTGATTTTTTTAGATATACATGACAATAGTATATTCAATGACAAAATTATGGGAGCATGGAGTAAAACTTGTTCTGATGTAGTCCTGAATATTTCCTGTTCCTCCCTGTTCCCTTCCTTCTAATCTACTGATAGTTCTGTTAAGTTCATGGAATAATTGTCCATTTTGAAACTGAAAATGATGTTAATCTGAAAGATAATTTCTTAACTAGCATAAGTATGTAAGTCTATGCAAATTTTAATATGAATTTTCCATTTAAGTTTAAAGACTATGCAGTGTTCTAGCCCAGCCTGGTAGTGTAGACAAAGGTAAGATTATGCAAGAAAGTGATAGCAGATTTTAGAAGATTTTCTGTTTTGGAAGCCAATCAATAAGACAAACACAATCTATATAGTGATAAGAAAATGCTTCTTTAATCACACCCCAAGGACTTGGAGTTAGATTAGCCAAAATTAAATTCTCAGTCCCATCCCTTCCCAGATATACTATCTTCATGTAAAAATGGAGGTGGTGATGATATTTAAGTTACCTCAAAACAAACCATGGGATACCATGCTAATCATAGGCAGTCTGGTGATGCAACTTCCCTCTGAAGTTGAATGTATCCTGCCTTTTAGTCTTAGCTGTTTGGGGAAGAAACACAGAGAGTTTTCAGCACATCACAGTGGGGACACAAAACTCTCTAGTGAAGTTCCTATTCAGATAAGCATGAAATAGGGACTGTATTAGAATGGAATGTCTGGATATAGACTAATCATTAAAAGCACATTTTTCTATCTCCCTCTCTCTCTTTCTCACTCTCTCTCTCTGCTTCATAATACATATGCAGAGGAGCTTTCTTCTAAAATTTATGATAGATTAATCTGAACTTTTTCAGTAGAAATATCTTTCATAAATGTTTATTCTTGATCATTTATAAAATTTGATAGCAAAGTATATTTCACCACACCAAATGCCCTATGGAGATTACTTGAAATTAAACAAATGTTAAAGATAGAGCCACTGATACAACATGTCATAAATAAGCCACTGATATAACATGGTATAAATGAACCAAGACTGCGTATAATATGTTCAGTCCCCTGATTAAAGTTAAATTGTATGCGGCATGGTGAAGACGGTGGTTAAGGAACAGCAAGTGTATATTTATTTGCTGCTCCACAATTGAATTGGATCAACTCTTGTGAAGATGCACAGTGAGATGGGAGCAGAGTTTTACACCAACTCATGTAAGCAAAGAATAGCAGAATCACAAGAATAATAGTTTTGTAGACAAATAACAAATTTAGGGTGGAAATCCAGAGAGTTAATCTATAGAGCACTGGGCATGCAGATGCTCACTTGGGGAGGAGAAACTACATTGTAGAGTGCTTAAAAATGGAAACCTAACTACTTCAAGAACTACAGACTGTACCATCAGACCTATACAGTTTTTAAGCAGAAATTAGTCACAATTGCAGTGCAACAAGCCAGAATGCCTTGGCATCTGCATTCCCCAATGGAGATTTTCAGAGACAGAACTAGGATCCATCTTAAACAGAATGCCACTGTGTGCATGGATGGCCACATATATTCATTCATTTTTGGACCCTTCCATTTTTGTATCCTATTTTTAATACACACTCCAGATGGAACAGACCTCAACAACCTCCATTTATTTTTCTTTTCCCTTTTTTTCAGTATTGTTTTCCTCTGTCACATGAGTAGCAGGTATCCAGTCCAAAAATCAATCTAGTAATGGGACTATGATTGAAGCACAACCCAGCTGGCATCTCTAGACTGAAACAGGTTGACAGCCTGAAGGCAAAATGCTAGAAACATGTCGCTGAGCGCCACATGATCCATGATCACTAGTCACAGTTTAACACTACTTACAGTGCACAGAGCTTGAGTAGATGAATGTCTCCTGGGACTCATAGGACCGCTGTGTCTATGTAGGAGAGGGCTGAAGAGACAACTGCTATTAGTGTGATGCTGAGGGTGCATGAATACCCACTGCACTCACAGATATTTATAGTGTGGGACTTTCAGAACCATGTACTATGGAACACCTACTGCATGGAGATTAAAACCACACCTATGTCAAAATACCCCCCACCACCACAGCAGTGGAGATTAAGCGCTGGGGAACCTAAGACCCATACTAAAAATCCCACAGAAGTGCAGAGTACAGGGGAATTAGCATGAAGGACTTTGAATGCCATTTGGCAAGTCAGGAAAGGGGCTGACTTAAAGAGAAATACTGGTAGTGCTGGGGACAGAGGCAGGTGAGAACACTCTAAGTGCCTGCTGGGATTTATGCCTGTGGGCTGTTCTTAGTCACATGACTTTCACCCTTAATCCCTTCCTCCAGGGGAAGTGTGGGGAACCCTCTGCAGCTGGGGAGATCCAAAGAAACTAGTCTCTGACTCTTAGCAGAGCTGCCCTCAAGGAGAGTAGATGCAATTAACTGCATTTAGCTGCTTGTAGAATGGATTGTACTGAGAATATAGAACCATGCCTCCAGCCTGGGAAATACAGAAATCAACAAGGTTGCAGACACTCAGGATTTTCCCTCAAACTACTCTAAGAACTTTTAGGTGTCAGGGAATGCCACAAAAATTCTGAAGGCAAATAGGTTCATGCCAGAGGCAAGTAGTTGGAGGTTCACATGGACAGACACAAGAACTTGAATATGGGGAAGTGTTTGAAGAAGAAGTCTGTTCCAGAAAGGTCAAATAATAAACATACTGCTGAGAGCACCAGTGAAATTGCTACTTCCACATGCACACAGACACTCGGGGATTGTTGTAGAGACTTGGATACCTGGGACACCTCCAAACATCAGGTATAATCCTAAGCAGGAAGTCTCACTAAAAACTCACTCCATTTCAGCAATATCAGCAAGAAATTATTTTTGGCACCTTAATGTTACCCTTTCTTATTTCACTTGAATGAACTTGGCATTGACAGACTCTCCACACTATGGGAGATTACATTCCTTAATTCATTCTTTATTAATTTTTATCTGTAGTGTTTTAATGTTTTTCCCTATTTTACTTGTACTCTTTCCCCCTTTCTCTCTCCTTGATATTTTCTCTCCAGTCTATCCTATTTCCTTTATCACCACTTCATCTCATTTCCTTTTTTCCTTCCTTTCTTCATTTTTAGTGTGTTTGTGTTTTACATTTTAGGTTCTGTTTTTGTTTGTTTAGGTGTTTAAACTGCTTTCACTTTGTTTTTCTCATTTTACTTGTTTTCTTGTTTTGCTTTCTTTGGTAGGTACTTGCTTTTCATTTGAATTGTTTTGTTTTTAATTGTGAAGGATATCAGACATTAAGTTTTGGGGGACAGTGTCTTGATAAGATCTACACATTAGATCATTTACTCTTTTTATTTTACACACTTCCATTCTTAATCACTCACTTTGTCAACTGCCTCTCTTCCTTCCCCCTTCCTATCATTTTAATCCTGTTCTTTCTTCTCTTCCTATTGCACCTCAACTTTCTCTTTCATTTTTGTGCTCAATTTTACTTCCTTAACACCAACCTATTAGGGTAATTCAGTGAACAATTCTTCTGCTCCATTTGAGTTCTGCTGGAGTTGTGGGAAATATTTTGACAAGTTTTTAAGGCTTAAGAGTTTGTGGTTTGCTCTAAAGCATTTACAGTTAGACTTAATAGTCATTTCCCCTCAAAGTGCTGTAAGTGATGGATCAAAGCAATGAAAATGCATTGTCTGGACCTTTTTGACTTGAAAATATACTCCTAATCTGGGGCAAGTAGGAAGGGAAAGGCAGGTCATTAAAGTGTCCTCCAGAGAACAACAAGAAAAGATGTTTTCCAGCTGATGGGTAAATGTCAACACACAGACATACAGAAAAGATGAGAAAATAAGGAAATAAGATGCCACCACAAATCTCTAATTCCACCCCCTGAACCCTCATATATTGAAAGTGGACAAAATTACAGACAAAATTTTTAAAAGCTGGTGGGTAGAATGATAAATGAGCTAAAACAAAATCTGATGAAAACACAAGGCGTGCCACATCATTTCAATAAAGAGGTAAATATTCTGAAAAGATCAAAACAGATATCCTAGAAATGAAAGAATTGATAAATTTGGTACATAGTTCAATTGAACATATCCCTAATAGATCAGACCTCATACAGATTTTCAGGTGAGGTATATAATCTTGAAAACTCAGCAATAAAATAAAGATGATAAGAGACCATAACCAGAATATTTATCATTCCTTTATCATCTGATGGAATACAAAGTTTTATCTCTAATTTTTGTACCTACCTGCTAAGATTTATTTTGTGTCCTAGAATATGATCTATTTTAAAAAGTAGATCATATCTTCTCCATGTGCCACTGAAAAGAAAGTGAATGCAGATGTTGGCGGACATAACATTCCAACGCAGCATCAATGTTTATAGCAGCACAATTCACAATAGCTAAGCACTGGAGCCAACCAAGGTGGCCTTCAACAGAAGAATGGGAAAAGAAAAGGGAGTATTACTCAGCCATTAGGAAGAAGACTTTATATCATTTGCTGGCAAGTGGATGGAACAGGAGGTTATCATGCTAAGTGAAATAAGCCAGTCTCAAAAAGACAAATGTCAAACGTTCTCTCTACTATGCAGAAGCTAATCCAAAAAACAGGCGACGATCAGAGGAAAAGAGAAAGGGGAAGGAAATGGAGGAAAAAGGAATGAGATAGGGAAAGTTTATGGACTGAATCAGACTTAATTTTCCTATGTTCAAATATGAACATATTATAGTGAATCTCATCAACAAGTCACCAAATCAAAAAAAAATCAATAAATTACAGAAAGACCAGTAGAGTAGAATGAAGAGAATGGGGATGGAAGGGAAATACTGGGGAATAGAGTAGAATAAGCATTACCGCATGATTTTATAATAATGCCAATGTTTATCTTATTGTTATATAGATCTAAAAAGAGAAGATGGGAAGGGGAAATACTGGAAACTGAGTTAGAACAAGGTCTATACCATACTTTAATAGTTATGTCATTATATAGTCTAATGTCATGTATACCTAAAAGGAACCACTAAAAAAAGAGAGGAACATACAAGAAAATTAGGAGAGTACTGAGAGAGCAAATCTCAGGAATCATGGCAGTGTGGTAGGCAGAGAGAAGCCAACTAAGGACATGTATAATTTCTCAATGTTATCGATCATATCAGGAAAATTTTCAAACTTTGAGAATTGAACTGAAATCCAAGTATAGGAATCATTCAAAATTCCAAAATGGATAAAAAAAAGATCTGCCCCAAGACAAACTGCAATGTGCCATTAAAATGAAACATTAATCAATCTCGTATTCAGAACCAGAGTATAAATTTACAAGTTACAGTAGATGACGGGCAGGTCACTTTTAGAGGCTAACCAAAATGACTGCAAAAGAAAAGAGGGCTAGCAATATTATATACAAAGCACTGAAAAAATAATGTTTGACAACCAAGATTTCAATAATCAGCAAAGCTTTTTTTCAGAAATAAAGATGAAATAAAAAGCTTTCCAGGGTAAACACAAAGAAAAATGACTCATGATTACTGAGCCAGCAATAATAAAAAAGGTATTTATTGCATGAATATGAAATAACAAACAAAACAAAACTTAGGAGCCAGAGAGTGACTAAATTACAGTAGAAAAGTAGCTAAAAAAAGGAGAAGCAAATTTGAATTAAACAATAGAAATAAATAAATAAATATGTCAGGAAAGTAATATAAAAATTATCTCCCTAGAGCAAAATGCATTGTGAATGGTTTCAAGTCATCAATAAGAGGACGTTGACTTTGGATTTAAAAAAAAATGAACCAATTAGGTGTTGTTTAGAAGAGGTTCACCTTACAGGCAAATCCAGCCAAGGTGTGAAGGTGAAAATATGGAAAAAGTTTCACCGTGCAAATGCAGAGAGAAAGCAATCCAAAATTACCTATTTTCCTTTCTGAAATAGCAGATTTGAAATCAAAATTGTTAGAAACAAATGGATTAAAAAAGGAAACATTTAATACTGCATAAATGGAATTATCCAACAAGAAGGTAAATTAAGTGTGAATTTTTATACCTCAAATGTAGGTGATTATAGAACAGAAATGCTTTCTGATCCGTAGTCAGACGCATTATCCATTGCGCAACTGGCCCGTGTTCAGAAATGCTTTCTGAATAGAATCCAATACAATAATAGTATTGGATTAGTATCATAAACCATTAACCAGGTCATCCATACAAAATCTAAATACAACTCTTCAGAATTAAAAAAATACTCCGAATCAAATGTACCTAAGAAGCATTGATGGAATGTTTCACCCATCAAAAACTGAGTTCAGTTTTCTCAGCTCCACATGGAAATCTTTCCAAAATATTTTATTATATATTTAGAATATAGTTTAGAACACAAAGTAAGTCTTTAAAAATATAAACAAATTTAACATAATTCCTTGCATGTTATTATAACAGAATGGAAAGAAATTAGATTGAATATTATGGTTTTGAATGATCCATGGTCATAAAAGAAATATGGTCCAATTTTAGTGTAAGTTTACATAAGTTTGCATGTAAATAAAGCTTTTTAGAAATAAAAATAAAGTGTAGATAGAAATTGATGTCAGTGTGCATGCACATTTTCAAAACATAAGTAGTAACATTTCTGAAAGCAGAACTGTTTCCCTCACTCCCTGGTGAGATCAAATATCTATTTTTCTGAACTAAGACAGTTCATTGTTCTGAATCCCTTTGAAATAGTAGTTAAATTTGTATAGATAAAACTTCAAGGAACTTAAAGGGGCAAAT
>PVKS010046450.1:0-13291 GCA_004027875.1 Aplodontia rufa
AAAAAAAAAAAAAAAAAAAAAAAAATCAGGCAATTGACTTGGGTTTAACACCCATGCCTACCCCAATCCCAAAGAGATCTCCCTCTATGAAAACTTGCATGTGTTTTCTTCTATAAGTGCAAGCTTAGATAAGCAAAACTAACCATAGAACGATGTTTTAAATAGTTAATAAAGTTTCAGAGTCGACAGAGGCCTGAAATATATTAACTCATGAAAAGAACACTGGCACTTTAAGCCCTCTCTTGTGGCCAATCATGGCGCTGATCTCTGCTGATCTATGGCATGACTGTGGCCCAGCCATTTAATCTCACAATCCACATCCATCACCAATTCTCTTAACATATTGCAGGCTGAGCAAAAAATACTTCTCTTGAGGGCAAATTAGGCATGCAAAGAGATGCCTGCCAGTAGATGCACTGGCGGAGCCTCGCTGAGCTGCCTTCCACTCAGCGATTCACTCTACAAGAGCCGCGGAGGCCAACGCAGCTGCACAATTGAAGACGAAATACCCCAGAATGATTCCTGTGCCACGATGGCCATCTGAAGACACAGTGAGGATTGTCAGTGGTTCAAGACAACACCCATCTTCATTTATGTCTGCAGTGGCCGTTGTGCTAGGACTGAGTGTGTCCAAGCATCCTTCAAAACAGTGACTCACCATTATGACGATGCAAGGCCCTATTAGGATGGCTAGCATCTCAGTGATCTTATGTTTAAAAGGGAATCTGTGGCGTTCAACTGATAAACTTGGTTTGCTTTAAAAAAACAAAAATTTTAACTTAAAATATTTTATCATTAGTTGCACAAAATGTTTGGATAAAATTCTAGTTTTATGTCTTTTATATATTTAGACTGTCACAACAGTGTTCAAGATTGAAGTTTTTCTGCATTATACAACCCTAAACAGATCTCACTGACCAGCCACCCCCTTAACCACTTTCCTCCTTTAGCCTAATACAGCTCAGCTAAGTTCTTCCATAAAGACACTAAATCAGCTTCATCATCACATGTCTTCATGAACCAAGGACTATTAAGTGTATTAAAAAAAAGTGGGGTTTAGTACTCCAAAGGAACTCTAAAAAAAACTCATCCTGGGATCCTATTGCTATGTGATATTTTGTACATCTTGATGTATTTACAAGTTTATTTATCAAAGATTATCCATCTTGGTAATGACCTATTTCACTTTTTGTTGGTCTTTATATCCTTTTATTAATGCGCTAAAGAAACCTGTATTTGTATTTTGGAACTCCTTTGAATATTCTAAAATAAACTATAAAATATTTAATTTTTAATCTAAGTTACAAAACGATTCCCCCCCCAACATACATATCTTGGCTTACCATGATTCCAAAAAAAGTTATCTTGTTTAAAAATACTTGGACTAAGATTTTATTTGCATTACAAATAGGATATAAAAATAGTTCAACCAGGATACAGAAATCTGCTGCGTTTGGACTAGTTTTCTCTATTTAGGTGTGCTTAATTTTATGGTGTAACGAAAGATTTTGTTTATGTAATGCATGATTAAGACAAAATGTTTTTTCTAGTCTTAAAAAAAAAAAATGGCTAGCAGGCCACACCCGCTGGCCCAAGATGCTCATCCTGGAGCTTGCGTGGCAGTGGAAAAGTAATGGCCCAGCAGAAAACACCATGCAGGCTGGGGAGCTGCCAGCAGGACCCATTAACAGGCAATGTGGTTCACTTTATTGCTCAGAGACTCCCAGCAAGGTCAAGGCACTCTTTAAAAGTAACTGCAGTCACAATGCCAGAGTTGAATCCTGTAGAAATAATCATCACAATGCATTTATTTAAATATTTTTCAGCACAGATTCTAGGACTCTGCAGTCCTGGTTTCAAAATTCCAACTTCACTATCATTGTGCTACGCAGCATGTCATCCCTGCTTTTCTGCGTTTCTTCCAGATAAACAGGAAGCCCCAAGTATTCCCAAAGTAACGTGCAAGTCCAGAGTTGAAAACGAGCTTAATAACAGAACCACCTGCTTCCTCCAGCAACCTCGGCATGCACCGGCATATGCTCAGCCAGGAGAGAGAAGAGTGCTCAGCGAGGACCCCAGGACTCCCAGTGATGGAGCAGTGTGAGATGGTTGCTCCCCTGCAAAACACTTTCTCCTACCAGGTGGAATGACAACATCAGTCCCTCCTTGCTAACCCAATCTGAACCCTTGCTACCGCACTCAAAGACATGGCAGAAGAAGCCCTGTGCTCCTGTGGCATTGTTTCTTCCCAGCGTGGGACTACTCCAGCAGGGTCTCCTCTGCCTGAGGCTCTTGATGCATGTAATGGAGCTCTGTAGAAGAGCGCCAGGCCCTCCACACGCCAGACACATGTAGCACGTCATTAACACAACTTAGGACTAACAGCAAGATGCACTTCAACTCTGCATGGAAAGGGAGACTTTCTGCCATCTGTTCACACAGCCCTGCCTACAGCCTGGTATCCGTACACCCAGAACTTCCAGGGAAAGCTCCTCTGAGCCAAACACATGCATTAAGGAAATATCGTCACTTTTAAGTTTAAGGATTCTCAGAACATCATAGCGCTATTAGAGTGGATAAACTCCTCTTAGTACCAAGAGATGCTTTCAAACCAACGCATTAAGAAACATTACATCAGGGGTTGTGGGTCTTCCAGGGGCTGAGCTGACTCACAGCACAGGCTGAGATGTCAGATCTTCTACCTGTCTAGTCTGGCGGGTATGTCCCAATTCTTGTTTCCCCAGAGCTAAGTCTGATAACGTGGTCCCACTGTTGCAAGGTAACCAGTGAGAGATCCAGCCAAGACCAAAGTAGGCCAAATGGAGAGTCCTCATTAGCCATCCGTCAACTGCCTCCACTGCCAAGCGCTGCTCAGAGCACAGCCTCAATGCTCTCTGCAGGGTCTTATTAAGGCAACAATCATTTCCTCCTAAGCACTGGGGGGTCTGCAGGTGCGTAAAGCAAGCTGCTTTACAGAAGCCAAAGAATGCAGTTATATCAATCATGTTGTGGAACAAGAAGAATCACATCCTGGGTGCCAATGTCTACAGAACACTAACATAACACCTTGGGCTCACAATACCTAGGCACCTACAATACCATGGGACTTTCCATACTCAGGGGAGGTCAGCTAGAGTGCAAACGTTGAGTCTCTTAGGGTCACATTCCCCACTGGTTTTAAGTACATGAATCAAATCCTGAACTCATTTATAACTTTATCTACAGCTAAGCAGCTGTAGTGGCCCCTGATCACCATTAATTGAACTGATTTTTCATACCAATGCCAGATTTTCCTGGACTATTCCTGACTGGTTAGCATAGTAGCAACAGGCTTCTCCCAAGGCCATGTATAGGCCACCTTGTTTCATAACATATAGATCAAGACCTGGGCTGTTTTGAAGGACTTTAGTCAATGAGTTCAGGGATTTTTTTTTAACCAGTTTACTGACTTTTTAAAATTTACCTAAATCTTGATTGATTTAGCTACTTAACGTTTTGAAGGCTTTATCCCTGAAGATTAGGGCTGAGGCTTTGACAGCTGTGGATCCAGCTATGCCTGTACCCATTAGTAGGGGTCCAAAACCAGGATAGCCCTTCTTTAAAAGATAGAAAAAAAGAACCCCTAAATCTGTATTAATCCCCCAGTAAGCACGTCTTGCTTCCGCATTATAGTAGTAGTGTACCTGAGGAATCATATGAACTAGGACATACAATTTTGTACTCCAGTCAGCAAGAATAATTGTAAGGACATACAAGGGGTGAGACCTGATAGACAAGTAAACCATGATTTTTTTGTTTTTTTGTTTAGGTGCAGCATTATAGGTTGATAAGGGCTGTCAACTCTTGGTGAGATCGCAAACACGAAAAGGACAAAGGTCACAGGCAATAGCAAATGAGTCTTAGCTTTTAACAGGTCCAATGTCGATGTCTGTTGAACCTTCCATAGTTTATCCTCTGAGGTGTATGGCTCCGTTGCCCACTTGACCTGGTTGTGGAGAATCCAATGTTGTTTTCCTGCAACTTTGACTACTGTAGGAGTGGCGAGGATCACCAGTAAGGTCCTCGACAACTTGGCTCGAGACTCCAAGGGTGATGTCTTTTCAACTATCCTGAGTGTCCAGGCTGCAAAGGAGGTGGTATTGAGTCTTTAGTCCAGTCAGGCTGGGCCTCTGGAACCAGGAAACAGGTTTTTGTTAAAAACTGCTTGAGCATCTGGAAGGACTAGAGAAGAGCCTGGTTTGTTATTTCAGTTAGTTCATCCCCAAGTTGGGGAAGCAGCAGTGGTGGTCTGCAGAACATTATTTTAAAGAGGGTGAAACCTTGATGGGGTACATCTCGCCCAATCTTCACTAGTCTCATATAAAGTTTTTTTTTTAAGTGTTCTGTTCATCTTGTCCTGAGTTTTATGGCCTATTCACACAATGTAATTTCCATTTTATCAAGTTTTTTTTATATTAGTTTGGTTTTCTGGGCTATGAAAGCCTGATTCATTGTCGGACCCCAGGGCCATAAAGAGAGTGGACTGAGGCACTATTTCTTGTAAGGGTCTCTTAACTTGTAAAGTTTGTTTTTGTCAGGTAAGCCTCTACCCAACCTGAAAAAGTAACACACACTAGTAAGTATCAGTACCCATGAAGCCCGGTTTTACCTTGGTGGAATCCAGTTCCCACTGTTTTCTTGGGAAGGTACTTCTCACATGGGTTCTAGGCAGAGTTGTAGACAGAGGTGCTGGGTTGGTCTGTGTGAAGGCAACAGTAACATTGTCCTTGACCCACAGATCCAGATGGGGGATGTAGCAATGCTTTCTCAGGTCAGTTTTGATATTCCCAAATGCATCCCTTGGTGGGACTGTTTAATCAGTGTCTTTCCCAAGCCTTCAGGGATGAGAATCCTCCCATCAGGCAATTCTCTCCACCTGGTACCATTTTGGTAGGATTATTTCTTCATGTATACAGCGAGACCTTTCTGGTAGGGTGGATTGGAATAGTCATCAGTAGGTCAAGGGGCCCCACTAGTTTTTGGGTGGCTTGTGCTGCGAGATCTACAGCACGGTTACCATGGGCTTCCAGAGAATTGTCTTTTGGTGGCCTCAACGGTGAATAATTGCCATTCTTTTTGGAAGTCAGACAGCTGCTAACAGTCCCTGAATTTTAACTTTTTCTTTTTTTTCTCCAGGTCAGCAGACCCCATTCCTTGTAGTGATGCAGGCGTTGGTGAGCCATTGGTTTGGGCTACTCAGCGTAAGTTTCCACCAAGTGGGGGGCTGCTAGTTGTAATTCTTGGCCCATTGTTAGCTCAGCTTCTTTATCTAATGCAGCCATGGCAGCTATGGCCCATAGACATGCTGACCATCGTGTGGCTACTGCATTTAGTCTTTTGGAGATAGGCTATTGGTCTTTTTCAGAGGCCCAGAGTCTGAGTTAGGACCCCCTTTGCCATGCCTTGTTATCCACAAACAGTTGGAATGGCTTATTTACATCAGATAAGGCCAAAGCTGATGCTGAGACAAGAGCAGATTTTAGGGTCTCAAAGGCTGTTTAACTTCAGTCCAGGTCAAGAGACTATTTCCCCCTCCAGTACTTCAATTTTGTTGCTAGGTGATATAATACAGCTTTTAACCTTTGGGTGAACAACTTTGTCCTTAATAATTCATACCCCAAGTAAGTGGAGGTTGGGGTGCAGAACTGTGCCTTCTTGGCTGAGTCCAGGTAATCTAAAGTTTCTAGCTCTCTTCGAAGTCCCTCTGTGGCCCATTTGTATTGTTTCATTTTTAGCTGCCAGTAAGAGGTCATGCATACATTGCCGGAGGGTGACCTCAGGGTGGTCTAGTGGCAATTTTTGAAGTCTGCTTTCAGAACCTCCTCTAATAACATTGGGGAGTTTTTGAACCCCTGAGGTTCTCTAGTCCACATCTGTTTCCCAATGTGACCTGTATCTGGGTCAGTCCATTCGAAAGCAAGAAGAGGTTGGCCCACCTCCGCCAGTGGGAGACTGAAGAAGGCATCCTTTAGGTCTAGGACAGTGTAAACTTGCTTTCTGTAGAGGTGGTTTGTCCTACAGTCCATTGAGCTTGGTCTCCTCTGAAGGAAATGGTGGCTTGTAATTTCTGTACTGAGTCCCGCCTGAGTAGCATGTAAGGACATTCAGGCATAACCAGGAAAGAATGGTGCCTTGGCCCAGATTTGTGATATGAACCTTTGTCCATGTGGGACTTTAACTTTCCAGTGCCTCCCTGATTGAGGGTCTTTTTGTCTGAGTCAAGGCAGAATATGTAACTCTAGTGTCAATCAGTCCACAGCTTTGCCCCTATTGATAATGTGACCATAGGCTCCTGGGGGCTTACGTGAATGGAGCCTTGGCCTCCTCAACTGTCTACTTTCAGTAGTTGAACTGGATTTCTTTGGCCTTTTTGCTGGGGGCACTCATTTTTTCCAATGTCCTTTTTTCTCTATAATAGGCATATTGATCCTTTGATAAGGGGGGCTTTCCTTTCTCTCATCATCTGTAGCCTCGTCCCTCCTTATAGAATCTTGTAGGCTCTGTTCTGTAGTCTGGGGATCTTTTAGAGCTGCCGCCATTATCTTGGCCATTCTTTTTCTCTGCTTATCTTTTGGGGTACTTGTATTGTTATACACCTTCTAGGCAGTTTCGACCAGCTCAATAACACCTTTCCCTCAAATCCTTCCTGTCACTCAAACTCTTTTCTAATATCCAGGGCTGACTGAGTAACTAACATCATGTTTAAGGCCTGCTGGTTTCAGGACCTTTTGAGTAAGCTAAGTAAGATCTGCATAGGGGGGACCCAAGAGGGTAGAACTCAGAGGGCCCCTGGTCTAGCGAAGGCCACCGCACCTTCCCGGCAGCAGTTCATGCTCTAGAGGGGGCAACCGCACCTTCCCGGCACAGGCCCCTGGTCTAGAGAGGGCCACCGTGCCTTCCCACTGTTTTCAGTGACCCTTTCTAAACACTCAGGTATTTGCAAAGCATTATGTTTTTACCTACATGATACTATGATGTTGAATTTTTAAATTCAAATTTAAATTGATACACTGGCAACAGTCACATTTTAAATAATCAAACATGGGCTTCCTCTAGTGGTATTTCTAGAGGTCTATGAAAACAGCTGTGTAAGTTTTTAAATGCTGTCTATTTAGGTCATGGCACATTGCTGGTTTGAGGACCTGCTTCTGATGGAAAGCCAGGCAAAATACAGGTCTTTGTATTTTGATTTGTGAAAATCAGTTACTGTCACTTTCTGTGTTTGGGTGCAGCGTGAGAACTCCTGTGTACAGTATGTACAGTGTGTCATGACCAAGTCAAGGCAGTGGTTAGCACTTGCATTCCCTTCACCATTTAAGAATTTCACTAGCATGCACTTGTTTGCATGTTTCTGGGGTAGAGGGTGCAGTGCCTACCAACTCCATCAGGATGGTCAACGTTTCCACCTTCTTGTGGCTGCATAGAAGGAGGACGCTGAGCCCCTGTCATTCGCGACGTGTAATAGTTGCCATGACCAAGGTGGCCCTGTGCTGCAGCACTGTGGAGCCTGATCCCTCTGTGCTCCGGCACCTACTGTGCAGGACCTGGAGGCTCCCTGCTCAGTGTGGAGCGCCTGAGGCACAGCAGGACAGCATGGAGCAAGGTCCCTGGGCGGCAGCCTTGTCACTGTGCCAAGCTCTCGTGTGCTATGGGTGCAGGTGTGCTGGGCACAGGCTTGTCCTGTGTATTCCAGGGTGGGCCCTGCTGACCCTCCACATCCGCACATCTGTTATGTTGCAGCCTTCACAGGGTCTCATGGAAAATGGGCCACATCTCTCCTGCCAGCAATTCTTGAGCAAGGCTGAGGCACCGACATGTGGAGATTTCATGAAACCACAAGGAAAAAACCATCAGTAACATTGCTTAGAATGGAAGTGGCTTTTCTCACTAGCACATCAACACTGTGGGACTAGGTCCTACCTACCAAGGAGGAGGACAACACCCTCCCCACAGCCTGTGGGGAGCAGGGTTGGGGCCAGGACCCAGAGGCCCTGCTCCCAGAGCATGAGCCTTCCTCCAGTCCTGTGCTCTTCCCTGAGGCACGGGTGACCCATTGCCTGAGGCAGCCTGAAGACTGTTTCCAGGACAATATCAATCTGTTCTTACTGATTTTCTTTAATAATTTCCAGCAGAGCTGATGCTGAACAGCCTATGTGATTTGAAAAATATGTCACCTCTTTGTCAGATGTGCCTGATTCACGAGGTCTTTGTCACTGCCATCTTGGTAGATGCTGCTCTTAGGCCTGCAGACTTTCAGCCTCATGCAGAAGCCAGAGACATCCCTGAACTTAAGTTCCTATGAGGTCCCCACGTCCTGACACCACCCAGAATACCACCCTTAACAATTGTCTGATGCAGCTAATCTACCCATCTTAACCTTGCTCTCCTGTGTTTACAACAAACTGCTTTCCATGGGTTCTCCCTCCCAGGGAGATGCTGAGGCTCCTCTCCTGCACTGCTGACCAGGGCGGACACTTTCCCTATGCCCGTGTGGACCATGATCTCTGTGCGCTGTGCTCAAGCAGTGCTTCCGCGCAGCCCGCCCCACTCTGCAACCTGCTCACCTCCACCCCGAGAGTGGGAGCCCCCACGCGGGCCCACGCAGCCCTGCAACAGTGGCCATGCTCAGTTCACTCATTGGACCTCAGTGCACCTGCGCAGAGCTGGTTGCCAAGGAGGAGCCCTTCAAGTCTGGTTTATTTTAGTTTTATCTTTCCAAAAGTTCACCAGGTGGGCAAGGGTTCCCACACAAGCCTTCTGCTTTGTCCCCTGGCTCATCAACACCAAGCACCTGGTCAGAACCTGCCCATGGCTGAGAATGGACCTGAGCCAGCGACGACTTGCACGGAGGAAACAAGAAACCCCGCTCAGACACAACTCACCCCACCACGAAGGCCCAGGCCTCAGAGCACGGATCCACAAGACCCTCAGCCTGCCCTCAGAAACTCCAGCCTAAGACCACAGAGCCCCAAGAACCTCAGACTGTCCTAGGACAGCCCATCACCAAGGCCCTCAGCCTGCCTTTGTCCAGAGGGGTAGTAAGCGAAGGCCAGTGCACAGAGCAAGCAGGATACTGAGCAATTGACAAGGCCTAAGCTTATGGATGACTGACTTCAAACTAGAGGAGCAGAGCTGCTAACCACATGTTGTTTAGAGACAAGAAACTGTAGGGACCGAGTGTGGTGTGGCTCCTTAAGTTGTTTTGACCAAGTGTGTGTGGCACCCTAAGTAGTTTGGATCAAGTGTGATGTGGCCTAATAGATGGGCGTGTATTAACTCAAAAAATATATAAAAAGAGAGCCAAAGAAAAGCAGCAGACTGATGCACCAGGATGGTCAGTGAAGACGCCACAGAGAGCACTCCACCAAGGACTTCTCTCCACTGAGGACTCTGACTCACCGAGACGACTCAGCCAAGGACTTTCATCTCCACTGTGACTCCATCCACCCTCCATCCCATCAACCTGCCACCATGGACTATTCACCCACCCATGCTGGTAAATACAGAGTAGAGACGTTTCTCTGAAATGACTCCTCGCCGTTGAACTTACACATGAACTTGCCTTGCCATTAACTACTTGATGATTGAGTATGTTAGATATTCCATGCAGAGATGTACCTAATATTTGTGTGGGGTAATTAAGTAATTGATAATTGAAAGTGTGTAATTGATAATTAAGGTAGTGTACAGAAGTACTGTGTAATAACCTGAATGTGTGACTATTATGTTTGACAATTGAATTAAGGCCCTTAAGTAGATTTAAAATAAGGAACTTGCCAAATTGTGTCCTTCATATCTCACATTGCTACCAATTGGTGTTGCCTGAAACTTAAGAAACTAAGGTCTGAGGCCTTCGTAAGTTCATGTCACTACAAGGCGGACACGCAATAATATCCATAACCTTGTGAAGCTCGACCCCTACTGGGGTCTTGAGAAACCACACGCGTGACAGTTGGCGTAGTCAGCTAAAACACCAAGTGGCAATATGAGATTGGAAAACACAACATGTGCAGTTTGATTAGCACATTACAGGGACTGACTGGGTTTCTCTGCACCTTAGTGATCATATAGTCTTAACAGTAGTAGCACATTACTATTACTGCACTACATGGGTTAAATATGCTCATGATCTGAGAGACAAACAACTAGACTATACCATCCCCACATGAATATATACAGAATTATACACTCTGTGTATGTGACCACTTCCACCACAAGAAAACTCAATGAATTGGATAAAGATTATATAACAAGTTAGGAAAAGAGCTAGGGAAAATAGGACGGAACATTCACAAATCTACAATCACTTGGTATATATGTAAGAAAAATGTGAAGTTTCTAATGTTCCTTCTTCACCATGCAGGCAGTTAAACTATTTAACCAACAAAAACATGGAAAGGGGCTGACACCTAACTCAGCATGGAAAGGAGGCGAGAACAAATGCAAGAAAGGCTTCCAACATAAAACAATTGTACAGAACAAACCCATACCAAGAGACAAGATCCAAGATGCAAAGAAGGCAGAAATCCCCAGTGTTTTATTGGAAAAAAAAAAAAAAAAAAAAACAAAAACAAAAAACTTGATAGCGACTTAAGAGGGTGATCCCTGGCCAGGAAAGTGCTCGGGAATAGGTCAAGTTGGGATATAGGAGACACTTTGGAATATATGCAAGCATAGACTAGAAGAATACAGACTCCTAGTAGAGAGGGCAATGCCACTAACAATGAGGAAGTAGAAATAAGACCCTTTACAAGAACAGAGCTGCAGCAACTAAGCAGAATTTGCTCAAGGCGCCAATTCAGATTTAGAATTTGTGCTCGGATTATGGGAAAGGAGCACATGGAGTAAGAGTTACTGGAGGTGAGACACGTGCCATGGCTTCAATGGTAGAGAATGAACAATTACATGAGGCACTAGTGCACGAGTCACAATTAGAGCCTAGAACAACACCCCACCTTTGAATGGATAACATTAGCATCGGGATCTGCATTCCCTGCAATGGATGCAGGACCCTTAGAACAACAGGTTACTTGGCAAACACATAAGCAAGTTATCAAATCATGCAGGAAGCTAGGAGTACATTATATGTTATATAATATCAGAACGACAAACACCATTACAAGCTGGATTGATACCACTGATGAAAAGGACAATAGTAAGATCAGCTCCCCAATCATTAAGATTAACACTTACGTCAGCCATGCAAAGTATAGAAACCCTCCAAGCAGTAGTAGACTACTTAAATGAAGCAAAGGATGTAGAGTCCAAATTCTTTACATATCAAATACAGAATAGGAATCCAAGAATAAATAGAAAACCTTGGAATAACAAGTACCAGAGAAGAACTCAAGGGCAGAAACAGAAGACAGATTACACCATACAGATCACACTCAAGGAGCAGAAATAGATCACAAGCAGACAGAAGAATGTACACAGGGCAAACTAACAGACCCTTTAGGCAGGCAACTCCAGGTAGAAACTCTCAGAATCAGGGAAACTGGAGGAGGCCCTTCTCCACGGGGCCTTACCAAACGTAACCATAAATTCGCTAAAGACAGCAAGGACCAAACCAAGTCAGGGGGAATTACAACCAAAGAAAGAACAGGAACAACCGAAACAACTATGCTGTATAAAGGTAGAATTTAAAAATTGTGGTAATAGATTATATATTCAGCTAGCAGTAGAATATATGAATAAGACTAGACTTATCAGATCCCTAATGGACACAGGAAGTCAAATATCTATTATAGGAGTACAATTTAAATTAACTAATGTAAACCATAGCATTACAGGAATAGGAAATATACCAACAGGCTTATTTAACCCCATGTACATTCCTTATATAATAAAGGTTAGAAGGAAAAATACTATTATTAGAATCTAACTTAAGCATGGATTGGATAACCAAGATACTACCACAATGGATTCCAAATAAATACTAAAATAAAAACATAACCAGAAGTACACCTAGCCTCAGTCACGATGGAAGAAATTACCAAAAATAAAACCATCATGGACCCCACAATACCCAATTAGGGGAGGACATAAAGATAAAGAAATAGGTGAAGCAGTACAAGAACTATTGAGGGAAGGTATTACAGAGAAACATACAACATTCAAATATAATATCCCTATTTGGCCAGTATTAAAACCAAATGTTTCTTGTAGGTTTACAGTGGATTATAGGAACATAAATTAAGTCCACTACTTCCAGGGTATCTACCAGTAATAACAGATATATTACAAATAGTAACAATTTCCTCACATAATTAACAATAGGCCTACAGGACCTTCAGTATACCTATACATGAGGAATCTAGAGAAATATTTTCATGCAATAATATAGATTTAAAAGAATACTAAAAGGATACCTAAAGAGCCCTATAATAGCATGTAACACATTACATCATTACAAAATTTAAAAATGACATTAGCTATATACACATGTAGATGACATTTTAATTACAAATTATTAGAATCCATAAAAAGGACATAGAAGTAGTAGTGAATATTAGCAAAAGCAGGCTGGATGATAAATAAGGGCACAATATCAGGACCAGCACAGGTTAGATATTTAAATATTGATATATTATCAACAGGACCAAAAATCCCAGAAATAATAAATTAGCTAATCTATCAGCATCTAAAACTAAAAAAGAACAATTGATAGGAGCCATTTGGCTATTGGAGGAATCACATTCCCTCATTACAAATTATATTGAAACCCATCTATGAAGCAAGCAGGAAAGCTAAAATTTTTGAATGGTCCAAACAACAGGAAGAGGCATTCAACCTATTAAAACACATTATAGGAGGATAGAAGATGGCGGCCACCCCAGCAGCAGTGACTCCGAGATGCTCTGGAGAGTCACCTCACACGGCAGGACTGCACGCGGATTCCCACGGTAGGACGAAGCTCCTGGTGTAGCCGAACTTTACCCCCGCTAATTTTTTTTCCCCACTCCAAAGGAATAGTGTGGAGCATTAACGAAAATAAAGAACGAAGTTTGCGGCACCCGTGTGACCGGCCCTACAGCGGGGGGGAAGGGAGCTTCCCCAAAGGGGAGGAAACGGAGTAAGTTTCCTAATCAAATACCCTAATCTGGCCTCGAACTCCCTGATCTGACTGCTCTTCATTTACATGAACTTGGAATTAAGGCCAGGAATTAATTGCTAACATTATCCAACTTACAGCTGTTCTGAGAGCTGGAACAGCCGGTGCCCGATTGTGACGTTTCCCGGAAGGCGCGGC
>PVKS010046451.1:0-13301 GCA_004027875.1 Aplodontia rufa
GAAGAACTCATGTGTTAAATGGGTATCTAGTGTAGGAATAACATCGGCTTCTGGGATGGTTCCCCCATCTTCCCCATCACCAGACTCCTATGAGTTCTTCGTATACCCTCCCCTCTACAGAAATTTTAAAGATAATACTACAATTAAAAAAAAACTCAAGAGATCATTTTTCTTTTTTTGGTGAATTGAGTTAAGAAGATAAAAAGTTTAGATTTTAAGAGGTCAGTGAATTATTTAAAATCCTGCCTTTTTCCAAAAGAGCTTAAGGTGCCATAAAAATTTAACAAGCGGGGCTGGAGCTCAGCAGTTACAGCGCTTGCCTGCCATGTGTGAGTACGAAGGTTCAAACCCCAGCACCATGTACACAACCAAGTGTCTGAGCAACCAAGGCCCCATGAAAAACTAAAAATTGATTCTCTCTCTCACTGTCCCTCTCTTTTAAAAAATAAAATAAAATTTAAAAAGCAGAAAACTAGATTAAATTAATTTAGACATTGTTTATTCAAGAAAAATGCTTCACTAAAAGTCTGATCACACAGTGGTGAATGCCTATAATCCCAGTGATTTAGGAGGCTGAGGCAAGAGGGTCACAAGTTAGAGGCCAGCCTCAGCAATTTAATGAATCTCTAAGCAACTTAGACCCTATCTCAAAATAAAAAACAAGAGAATAAATAAAAAAATAAAGTGGTGGTTAAGTGGGCTGGGGATGTAGCTCAGTAGTAGAGCACTTGCCTAACTGCCTAGCACAGGCAAGTTGTGGGTTGAATCCCCACAGCTGGGGGAAAAAAAAAAAAGCTTGAAAGAACAAAAAAAATTTTTTTTGTACCACGGGAACCCAGTGGTGCTTAACCACTGAGCCTCATTCCCAGCCCTTTTTATTTTGTATTTTGAGACAGGGTGTCTTGCTAAATTGCTGAGTTTGGCTTTAAACTTGTAATCCTCCTGCCTCACCCTCCCGAGCTGCTGGGATTACAGATATGTGCCACCACACCCTGCTGAAAGAACAATTTTTAATTCCGTAAACAAAGAAATAGTAAAACTTGAGATGTAATAGTTATATCCTAACAAACACAATGGAAATACTTTTTAAATATAAATACAGAAGAGATATAATTCTGGCTAAAAATGTGTTATGGTGGGTAGGGGACTTGGTGCTAGGGACTGATTGCATGGCCTTGTACACACTTTATCAGCCACTAAAAATGTGTGTCCTTTTTTTTTTTTTTTTAATTCAAGAGGTGGGATCTTGCTATGTTGCCCAGGCTAGTCTTAAACTCCTGGGCTCTAGTGATCCTCCTATCTCTACCTCCTGAGTAGTTGAGATTACATGCACATTCCATTGCACCTGGCTAAAAATGTTTTCAAGTTAAAAGTTGCTTTTATTCTGGCAATAGAAGGAATTATACCAAAGTCCTAAAAATAGAAAAAAAGTTTCCTTTTATTCTAATCTTTTGATTAGAATCTTTTGATTAGAGCCCAGCAAGGAGAGCTGGGCTCACAGCTCAGTAGTAAAGCCCTTGCCTACCTAGCATGTGTGAAGCACTGGGTTTCATCCTTAGCACTGCATAAAAATAAAGGTATTGTGTCTCTCTACAACTCAAAAAAGTTTCTTCAAATTTATACAAGGAGTAGGGTTGGATTAGTGCATCAGCAGTCATGGCACTTGCCTGAAATTCGTGAGGATGCTGGTTGGAACCCCAGCACCACATACACAGCAAAGTGTCGGAGCAAGGAAGACCACATGAAAAACTAAAAATTGATTCTCTCTCTCACTGTCCATCTCTCTTTAAAAAATATTTATACAAGGAGAAAAGACATGTTTAGATCAGAGCATCCTTTAAAATTTTTTGTTAACAAAAATAATATTGTAAATATATAACACTATATCAACAAAAATGAAAATTAGACTGGGTGTGGTGGGGTATGCCTGTAATCCCAGCGGCTCAAGAGGCTGAGGAAGAAGGATTGAAAGTTCAAAGCCAGTCCCAGCAATTTTAGCAAGGCTCTAAGCAACTTAGCAAGACCCTATCTCAAAATAAAAATAAACAAGGTCTGGGGATATTGCTCAGTGGTTGAGTGCTCCCAGTACCAAAAATAAAAAGTATCTTCCAATCTCCCAACTTGAAGAATCTCATAACATTTTACAACTGCTTGTTTAAATTATGGATATTATTAAGAAACTAAACATTATAATTTTATTTATAATTGATATTATGATGACTCATCTCAAACTGAAGAAACTGAGGCACACAGAAATGATTCTGCCACTAAAATCTACCTTTGCAGAATTTCTGTTAGCAGCAAATTTTACAATGGATTTTTCTTTTTTCTTTTCTTTTTTTTTTTGCAATGCTGGGGATCAAACCTAGGGCATCGCACATGCTAGAGAAGCACTCTATCACTTAATTATATCCCCAGCCCCTACAAAGGTTTTTACCTTTAGAACCTTTAGAATTCATAATTTTATTCCTTTAGCTTTTATCATAGGCCAAGTTTTACTTCTTTTTTTTAGTGGCTAAGTATCAAAAGTGACAAATACTTGCCCTTTTGAAGTAACTGGTTAAGGGCTAGGGAAGTAGCTTACTGGTAAAGTTTTTGCCTAGCTTAGTATGAGCAAAGCTTTGGGTTCTTCTTACATAAATCTTTTAAAAACTTTTTAATTGAAAAGAAGGGTCAGGTGTAATCCCTGATGACCCTGAGACAGAGTATCAAGAGTTGGAGGCAAGGAGCTGGAGCAGTGGCTCTGAAGTTGTAGTGTGTGCCTGGCATGCACGATGCACGAGGACCCAGGTTCAAACTCCACCACCATATACCCAACTAAGTGTCCAAGAAAGGCCAGATGAAAAACTAAATAAAGTTGATTTTCTCTCTATTTTTTTTAAGAGAGAAGAACAGTGAGAGAATCAATTTTTATTGAGTTTTTCACATGGCTTTCATTGCTCTGACAGTTATGTACGTGGGTGCTGGTGTTTGAACCCGTGTACTTGCCCATGCCAGGCAAGCACCGTAACCACCGAACCACCGCTCCAGCCCCTTTCTCTCTCTTTAAAAAAAAAAAGTTGGAGGCAAGCTTCAGCAACTGAGCAAGACCCGCCTCAAAATTAAAAAAAAAGGGGGGGGCAGGGAAGGTAGCTGGGTGGTAGGTAGCCCCCTGGGTTCAATTTGTAGCACTGCAAATGAATGAATGAATAAACACATGAACAAATAAATAGAAATTGGTTGTTTATAAACAAAAGCAATATTTTCAATTTGTATAACAGAAAATGAAATAAACAGTGTTTGGAATTAAATATATTCTGGAAGTTTTCCTTCAAGTATATTTCACATTGTAAAATAAATTCTAGCACTGGAGATGTTCTCAGTGGTAAAGTAGGTGCTTAGCATACACAAGGCCCTGGGTTCAAATCCCAGCCCCTCAAAAAAAAGGGGGGGGAGAAAGTATGTAAAATAAATTCTGAATGTTAGAAAAATTAAATCCTTTTTAAGGATTGATTTAATGTTTGTTTTCTTGGATAAAACAAGCAACTTAAGGTAATCTGGTAGATTCAAACATACTTGGAACTATCTGGATCCTTTTCAGTTAAATTATTTACTGAAAATATGGAAATATGCAAATATTTGGGGTGGACATAGTAATTAGGATAACTGCAAAATGTGTCACATATCACTGATATACTAAAACAGTTCACTGAAACTAAGTGCAAGTAAATTTTAGTAGAATGGTAAATATTAGAGAGCAGTAGAAGTCTGGTGCTGGGTTCCACTTGGGGTTTGCCATTTAGTGCATAAATCTCCATTCCTCAGTTTTCCAATCTGTTCAGTGGGCATAAAACTATGCAAGGTTGTAGTGTGTTAAATCTGTACATACTGCTATAATTCAAAGTATAACAATAATGTCCCAGTTAATAATTTCAAATGAAAGTGACTAATATTACCCTAAACCTAATTTATTAACAAAAATAAATGTCATAGGTAGTAGCAATTAAAGACATTGTTATAGTCAAAGGAGTAAAGAAAAAATTCACCTTTAAATGATCAAAAGTATATTTGAAGTGAAAAAAATATGGGCAGTAATGCTTGAAATGAAAAAAATATATTCTTGTCTTACTAAAAAGGTATGAATTTTCTTACAGTTCTATACTGGGGACAAGATGGAAACAAGATTCAATTTAAAAACATCTTATTCCTGGAGATGGAGTGGTGGAGAGCTTGCTAGCTTGAGCGAGGTCCTGGATTCAAACCTCAGCACCACATGTACAACCAAGTGTTGGGGCAACAAAGACTAGGTGAAAAAATAAAGTTGATTCTCCTTCTTCTTTCTCCCTCTCCCTCTTTAAAAAAAGAAAATCTTATTCCTGAATTTTTTTTCAGAGCTAAGTGTATATTCTGCAAACTGTATTTAAAATGTTGTGACCGGCTTGCTGCTCCTAACAGTGGAGCCACTTAAACACCCACGAATCGGCCTGGGTGTATGAATCTGATTTAGAATAAATCGCCTAACAAAGGGTTGAGTTATCGATGGACCTGAGATTTGTAGCAATCATAGAAGGAATTGGAGCCAGTCAGCATCACGCTGTTGAACACATCAGATAATCTGCTGCTGGCGTCGACAGTGAGGTTCCAGCAGCGATTCGCACCTCCACGGAACGCTACTTTCGGCTGCAGGAAACAAGAATAGGAAACGGGAGTCATCGCGCAGGGCGCAGCCAGGACCCAAACGCCAGATGACGGCTCCGTCGCGACTCTTCCTCTAACTCCATTGCAAACCCTTTTAAGGGCCATGGATTTGGCGGCCCGAGCTCCGTGCCCGGGGCTCCCGCTTCCCCCAGCCCGCTGCGTGCCAGCCCCGCGGCGCCGCACTCGACGTCCCTGACAGGCCCACGACGCCGGCCTCGGTGCCGCGTCTCCAGGTCCCCGCCGCCCGACGGGCTGACGGCGGCCGCCGCCAGGGCACCGCAGAGACCCCAGACCCAGCCGGGCCCGCACAAGACGCCTCGCCCGGGCCGGCCCTGTCGCCGAGACCGCCGCCCCCACAAGAGTCGCTGCGACGAGGCCCCCGCGTCCCGTCGGTGCTCCTCACCGGCCAGGGCGCCTGGAGAACCGCATCTGGGGACGCGCCAGCCCCGCAGCCTCCCCTCCCGTCGCCATCCTCCAAGCCTGGCCGCCCCCGCACCCCGGGGCCCGGCCCCACCCGTTACCTCGAGTCCCTCCCTCAGGCCTGGGGGGTGAGGGGGCGGGCGGGTGTCTCCGTCTCTCACCTCCATGGGGCCCCCCAGCCCCTCCTGGACTAGGGACGGCTCCCGGGGTACGGGGGTGAGGGCGGGCGTCGAGGCCCGGCTCCCTCAGCCTGCACCCCACCGCTGCCTCCGCCGCCGCCCCGGGCGCTGCCTGGAGCCGGTCTGTGGGGGGGCCGCAGCCGGGAGGGTGGGGCCGGGGAGAGGCCGTTACATTGCCTGCCCCTGGCTCGCGACCCGGCACGCGACCCCGCCCCGGCCGGCCGCGCCCCGCCCCGCCCCCTCCTGTGAGGCCCGCCTCTCATCCCGCACCCCTCATTGGCCCGCTGCCCAGCCAATGGGCGCCCGCCCCAGGGTCTGTTACCCGCTGGAGACAGGGCTAAGACGGGCCGGTTGGCCGACCTCGCCGGCCTACAGCGTCTGAGCTTTTCCCGCCCAAAGCAAGCGTGTTCGGGATTGGCCAGCCTGGACGAGCTCCAGCCCGACGATTGGCTCACAAGGCAGCGCCGGGCTCGGGGCTTCGGTTGGAGAAGCGGTGGAGGAGCTCGGAAGATTTGAGAAGCCGCGCAGCAACTGGCCGAGAACCCTACACCTATCCGCGGCTCGCCCGGTGCCAGCATTTCCATTTGCGCTCCTTGGGCCCTCCCCTAGTTCCCAGCATGCTTTGGAGCCGCCCAGATGCGGGTTTCGGAGGGCGAGGAGCCTGGTGCAGTCGGTGTCGGGAGGTCGGCTTGCGACAGCCGCCTTCTGACCCAGGCCCAGATTTCAGTGGCGGTGGCGGCACTTGGGTGACTTGCACAGAGTTCGCCCTGGCCTTTACTTACCAAAAAAAAGAAGCCTTTCCCGGCACCCACGAGCTGTTGGCGTCGGCTGTGCGGTTGGAGGTGTGATGTCTCGAATGCAAGGGGTTTGGGGGGTTGCGGTTTGGGGTTTTTTTGGTCCCCAGCATTGACAGGAGAAAAAGTTTGCACTGAAAAATTAAAAATGATAGACGTAGACACAATAAGCACCTTTACGGTATTTACATTTAAAAAGTCGAGAAACGCTCAATTAGGGCTAAGATATTATTTTAATTTGGGCACAGACAGAAGGAGGGTAGGGGACAAAGTTATTGGCTCCTGTTTGCCCTGCTCGTCATTTCAGCTCTCGGTGCAGCTTTGAGTTCAGAAACCTGGCGGAGCGGTGCGGTCGGCTCTACAGCACCCTCGCGTTGCCAACGCGGGGCTCCTTGGTTCCCCCTTTGCATCGACGGCATGTTTGTTTTTTTGTTTTTGTTTTTTTGTCCCCTCCCATACACCGTAGAATTTTTTTAAATTGTGAATCCCCTTAATGTATTTTTTGCTGTAAAATACACATCCGATTTACCCTTTTAGTCACTTTGAGGTATACAAAGGCCTTACTATTCACAAGGTTGTGCAACCATCACCACTGTTGTTTTCATTAATCTCAAACGGAGGCGACTCAATAAACAATAACCTCATTCCTCACGCCTCACCCTCTGGGCACCACCCATCGTTCTATTTTTCTTTTTTTCTTTTTTCTTTTTTTTTTGTACCAGGGATTGATCCTATGGACGCTAAATCACTGAGCCACATCCCCAGCCCTTTTTATATTTTATTTTTAGGACAAGGTCGCAATTTGCTTAGGGCTTCCCTAATTTGCTGAGACTGGCTTCAAACGAGGGATTTTTTTGCCTCAGCCTCCGGAGCTGCTGGGATTATATGGGTGGCCACTGCACCCGCTACCATTTTATGATTGAATTTGACTACTCTAGGTACCTCATGTAGGTGGGATCATACAATATTTGTGCTTTTGTGACTGGCTTACTTTACTAAGCAGAACCCTGTGAAAGTTCATCCATGCTGTGCAGCAGTGGGGAACTTCATTCCTTTTCATAGCTGAATAATATTCCATTATATTGCTACACCGCATTTTATTTATCCATCTGCTAATGTACACTTGGCTTGTTTCCACCTTTTTGCTATTATAAATAATGCTATTATGAACACTGATGTACAAGTATCTGATTCATTTTTTCCAATTTTGGGGGTACCGTAGGTAAGAGTGGAAAAACTGGGTCATATGGTAATTTTGTTGAACATTTTGCGGCACTCTAAATTGTTCTCTGCAGAAATTGCGCCATTTTACATTCACACAGCAGTGTTCAAGGGTTCCAGTACACATCCTCACTCACACTTACATTCTTTTTTAAAGAGTAGCCATATCAGAGAATATGAAGTGATATCTCATTGTCATTTTGATTTGTTTCCCTAATGACTAATGATGTTGAGCATCTTTTGTTACAAAGGTATTGTTTCTTTGGAGGACTGTCAATTGAAGTCCTTTACTCATATTTTGTGATGGTACCACCTTGTTCAGTATTAGTATAATTTTAGAAATAAAAATCATAGGAAATTTAAAACTCCATTGAACTCAATTGAATACGTTAGAAGGAAACATTTTGGTTATGTAGCAGAGCAAGTATTTAATATGTAGTTAATTTTTTCTTTCAGCTCTTATGTTCTTTTTTGGAAGATCTCACTTTGAACATGTGTATTGAGGGTTAGGTAGGATTAGTTTCCCAATCTTACCCAGAGACATATACAAAGCTCAAATTAAAATGAGAGGAAATAGTCATATAACCTGTTTTGTATCTTCTCTGCCTTCATCTGAATGTACAATTTTTTTGAGTGTGTGTGTGGGGGGGGGATGATGACCTTTCTCCATTTACCAAATGTATCTATAGAGGAGCAACAATGAAAGACATTTTATATAATAAAGTTAATTACATTTCAGTAACTTTGATCCCATTCAAAAATATGGTGCTCCCAGGTAACTTATTGTTTTCCAATCACTATTTGGGGATATTTAATTGAATCAAAATTTACAATTAAATTTTTCTTCTGGTACTGGGGATTGGTGCTTCACCACTGAGCCATATCCCAGCTGTTTTTACTTTTTTTATTTTTGAGACAGGGTCTTGCTAAGTAACAAGAAGTAACTCAAACTTACAATCCTCTTGCTCAGCCTCCCAAGTTGCTGGATATACAGGCATGCAGCACTGTGCCCTGGTACAAATTAATTTTTTAAAAAGATATTTAAGAGCATACTTTGATAGAACTGGAAACAATTTAAACCCATTCCATCTGAAAAAATTAGCACAGAATATAGGGTTTTTCCACAGGTTTAGAAGACAATGTACAAGGTGGTATTCTTTAATACATTAGTGATACCCATTTACTATTTTTTTAAAGAGAAAATTTTATTTAGTTTTTCATGTGGCTTTCATTGCTCTGAGACTTCATTTTGTGTGTGGTGCTGGGGTTCGAACCCACGTACTCGTGCATGCCAGGCAAGCACTGTAACCGCCAAGCTACCGCTCCAGCCCCCCCATTTACTATTTTTAAAGATACTTAAACATCTCCTTTTGTAACAAAAACAAATTAGACATTTTGCTTTTTAAGAAGTCCCATCTTCCCCCCCAATGATTTTTTTTTAAAGAGAAACAGGGACAGTGAGGCAGGTGGGGGGATCAATTTTATTTAGTTTTTCATCTGGTTTTCATTGCTCCAACACCTCATTGTGTACATAGTGCTGAGGTTCAAACCAGCATCCCCACGTATGCAAGGCAAGTGCTGTAACCACTGAGTCACCACTCCAGTCCCCCTAATTGTTTTAAATGAGGAAAATAAGTTTTCATTATTAAGTAAAACTTTGAATTCAAATAAAAGTATTTCATTTTGAAAATTAGAGGTGTATTATGGACTCATGTTAAATGCCAGGGAGACGGCACTGAATTAATCCTCCATGGAAAGCAATCATGTAGTTCCAACTCAGTATGTAATGAATCACTGCAGGATTGTTACATATGCTCTCAACACCAAATTGGTTTTGTGTTTGCTTTAACTTTTCGGTAGACTAGGGGTCCGGTGCTTTAAATGGATGGCAAACTTGCTGTGATTCCAGATGCGGAATTCTTCTCGGGCTTCTCTCACTTCAGGGATTAAGTTCCTTCAGTTATATCTTCTGAGAATAACTGGGTTGCCACATATGGTTTCTTGACTTCTAATGGCTTATTGGAAACCTTACAGAATGGTCTTTGTTAGAGTTGTCTGAAATTACGTCTACCTTTTAGTAGTTTTTCTGGCTCTGTAGGATGACTTTTATAGCTTCTTTCTCTGTAGGAAGCTTGTGTCCTGCTCTTCCCCTCCTGGCCAGATGGACTTCCAGGTCGTCATTTCGTAGTCTGTGCTCTCAGACAGGTTTCTACTCAGCTCAGGATGAGACCCTGAAAGATCCATGCATTCACCTTTGTTAACGTATCTGCCTCACACAGGGAAGCGAGGGGGTGAGGGGATGCTTAAGGTGGTCGGCCTTATCACAGATAGTACTAACGTGCCATTCCTTTAGCAAACTCTTCTGTCCCCTCAAAGGTTAGTATGGCGATCCTTCATCTTTTTATGCTTTCCTATTTTTCAAAGTTTAACTTATTTATTTCTTCATAGGAGATTTTAATGGGAGTATGGCTGGTATTTAAACTGATGAATTAGGGTTTCATTGCAAAATGAAAAGTTTTGTTTTGTTTCGGATACTAGGGATTGAACCCAGGGACACTTTACCACTGAGCTAAGTCCCCAGCATTTTTTAAAATTTATTATTTATTAGATGATATATAGTTACAATTGAGGGGGAAACATTATCAAATATTACAGAACAAATGAATATATACTTAGTTATCTAGGGCTAATGCCATGTCATGGATGCCCAGCTTGGGTTCCCCAAGTTGCTGTTTCCCCCAGAAGAACTGCTGAGTTAAATGGATATCTCGTGGAGGTCAGACATCACCTTCTGAGATGATTCCCCTATATTCGGTTCCTCCAGTCTCCTAGGTGATTTTCCTAAGTCCCTAGCTTTTTTTATTTATTTACTTATTTATTTTTTGGAGAGAGAGAGAATCAACTTTATTTAGTTTTTCATGTGGCTTTTGTTGATCCAGCACTCAGTTGTATACATGGTGCTGGGGTTCAAACCTGGGTCCTTGCCACATGCAAGACATGTGCCATAACTGCTGATCCACCTCTCCAACCCCTTTTATTTTTTATTTTGAGACAGATTCTCTCACTAAGTTGCAAAGACTGTCCTTGAATTTGCAATCCTCCTGCCTCAGCCTCCCAAGTCGCTGGGATTACAGGATTGCACCACCATCCATAGCAAAATGAAAAGTTTTGAATATCCCTGTTTTGTTGCCCTCCAAATCTGAGTTGCTATTTCTCAGTGTGTGACTGCCACCAGAGATTAGAAAAGGTTTATGGAAGAGTACCAACAGAAAAAAAATTTTTTTAAAGATTTTTTTTCTTGGGGGCTGGAGCGGTGGCTCAGCGGTTATGGTGCTTGCCCGGCATGCACAACTACGAGGGTTCAGATCCCAGAACCCATGTACACAACTAAGTGTTGGAGCAGTGAAAGCTGGGTGAAAAAACTCAATAAAAATTTATCTCTCTCTCTCTCTCTCTCTCTCTCACTGTCCTTCTCTCGTTATATTAAAAAAAAAAGATTTTTTTCTTTTTGTTTTATAATTTTTTCCTTACTGGATTAACACTTTTGAATTTCTCCCACATTGGGGGAATCTCAAGACTGTATATGAAGGGTCTTTGACAGAAATGGACCTTTTTTGAAAAACCAGATTAAGATCCAGAATTTTAGCCAGGCATGGTGGTGCATTTCTGTAATCCTAGTGACTCAGGAGAATGAGGCAGGAGGATCACAAATTGAAGGCCAGAGGGGGGAAAAAAAGGCTGGGTTGTAGCTCAGTGGTAAAGCACCCTTGTTTCATTCCTTAGTACTACTAAAAAAAAAAAATCCAGAATTTTAAATAATTTCATCCACATAAAGCAGGAGAATTTGTGAAGAAATCAATTAACTATTATTTTTAAAATTTTTATTTTGGTACTGGGGATTGAACTGGAGTGGAGGGGGGTCTTTACTACTGAGCCACATTCCCAGCCTTTTTATTTTTTATTTGTTTTTTTAAAGACAGGGAGGGAGATAGATTCAATTTTATTTTTTCATCTGGCCTTCGTTTCTCTGACACTTAGTTGTTTATGTGGTGCTGGGATTCAAACCCGGGTTGTCATGCTTTTAAGGCAAGCACCCTAACCACTGAGTCATGGTCCCAGGCCCTCTATTTTTTATTTTGAGACAGGGTCTCACCACGTTCTTAGGGCCTTCCTAAGATTCTGAGGCTGGCTTTGAAATCGTAACCCTCCTGCCTCAGCCTCCCAGGCTGTTGGGATTACAAGTGTGTGCCACCATACCCAGCGAAGGAACCCATTTTTAAAGATCTGTTAAAGCTTCACTCTTTCCCTGCCGCTGCGGAGTTGCGCAGAGGCGGAGGCGCAGGCGCGGGCTCTTTCCAGATTTGGCTTCACCGTAATCCACCGCCATGGCCGAAGTAGGCATTGCTGCTGGAGGTGTAAGGGACGTCAATACTGCTTTACAAGAGGTGCTGAAGACCGCCCTCATCCACGATGGCCTTGCTCTTGGAATTCACGAAGCTGCCAAAGCCTTAGACAAGCGCCAAGCCCATCTTTGTGTGCTTGCATCCAACTGTGATGAGCCTATGATGGAGCCCCTCAGTGCTGAGCATCAAATCAACCTAATTAAGGTTGATGACAACAAGAAAGTAGGCGAATGGATTGGCCTTTGTAAAACTGACAGAGAAGGCAAACCCCGTGTCGTGGTTGGTTGCAGTTGTGTAGTGGGTTAAGGACCGTGGCAAAGAATCTCAGGCCAACGATGTCATTGAAGAGTACTTCAAATGCAAGAAATGAGCGCAAAAAAAAAAAAAAAAAAAAACTTCACGTCATGACATACTGCTGCTAGCAAGCTTCTTTCCAAAAAATAATCAAATTACAAAGATATTCACAAAAGATATGGTTTCCAAATTTGATTATATACCTTTAAGGTGAACAATAGAATGTGGATTTGTAGACTCTTTCTGAAAACACACATCCCATATAACTGCTAAAATCTTTAAGCAGCCCAAATTTCCATATTATTTTTCCTATTTCACTTTCTGTTTGTGCATTCTAAAATACTGTCACAGGACATACTTGTAGGTCCAAACTACTTTACTGACTTCTGCTTTGAGAGGACAGGGTATGGAAAGTTTCCCTAGATGTTAAGTCTTTACCTCTGTTTCAAGTACTGAGCACCAGTGCTTATCTGTTTTTTAATAGCCCTCCCAGTACTGGGGATTAAACTCAGGGATGCTCTACCATTGAGCTACATCCCCAGGGCTTTTTATTTTTTATTTTGAGACAGTCTTGCTAAATTTCCCAGTCTGCCCTCAATCTTGTTATCCTCTTGCCTCAACCTCTAAAGCAGCTAGGATTACAGGCACGTGCCATCACACCCAGCTAAAAGATTTAATTTTTTAGAGAAGTTTTAGGATCACAACAAAACTGAGAGGAAAGTACAAAGAGTTCTCTCCTATGCCCCTGGTGATGATAAATCTGAATCATCAACTTGATTGGATTAAGAGGTGTCTGATTAAGAGACTTTTGGTGGGGGCTGGAGCGGTGGCTCATCGGTTTTGGTGCTTGCCTGGCGAGCACAAGGACCTGGGTTCAAACCCCAGCACCACGTACACAACTGAGTGTTGGAGCAGCTGGGACCATGTGAAAAAATAGAGTTGTTTCTCTCTTTCTCTGTCTCTCTCACTGTCCCTCTTTAAGAAAAAAAAGAGAGACTTTTGGGGGGCTGGAGCAGTAGCTCAGCATGTGCAAGTACATGAGTTCAAACCCCAGCACCCACGTACACAACTAAGTGTCAGAGCAATGAAAGCCATGTGAAAAATTCAATAAAAATTGATTCTGTTAAAAAAGAGAGATTTTTGGGTATGTCAGTGGGGGTGTTTCTAGGAACTATTAACATGTGGGATAGCAAACTGAGGGGAGGCCCACTCTAAAAGTGGGCAGCAGCACAGTCTAGTAGGTTGGGGACCTGGATGGAATAAACAATTGGAACAGTGAGGAAGCAGGAACAGACACAAGCTTGATTCTTTTT
>PVKS010046452.1:0-13281 GCA_004027875.1 Aplodontia rufa
AATTTTTATTAAAAAAAAAAAAAAAAATGGGGATGGGAGTGGTGGCTCAGCAGCTTGCCTGGCATGTGCAAGGACACAGGTTTGAACCCCAGCACCATGTACACAACCAAGTGTTGGAGCAATAAAAGCCATATGAAAAATTAAATAACATTGATTCTCTTTTCTCTCACTGTCCCTCTCTCTCCAGCCCATTCTTTTTTTTTTTAATGCTTATTGAGACCTCCAAATTTCAGAAGTTGAATAGCAAACAATAAATAACAGCAAAGAGAGACATACATTTGTCTCATCTCCTCTATTTCATAAACTGTTTAGCTGGCCCTGAAAATTCTTCCTCAAATTATTTTTTCAATTTTTTTTTTAAACAGACTAGGTCTTGCTGTGTTGCCCAGATTTAATTCCTGGACTCAGATAATCCTCCTGCCTCAGCCTTTCAGAGTATATGGGACTGCAGGCACATGCCTCCACACGCTTCAGTTTTGTCTCAATTATGTTGTAATAACCAGTGAGCCAAATGAGTCCAGCCAATAAGAAAGACGGCTAAAAATAGGACCTTTTATTATATGTTATTATTTGAAAAGCAATATTAAAAAGTTACTCACTGGGGCTAGAGCGGTGGCTCAGCAGTTGCAGTGCTTGCCTGGCATGCTGGAGGGCCTGGGTTCGAACCCCAGCGCCACATACACAACTAAGTAAGTGTTGGAACAGCGAAAACCAGATGAAAAACTAAATAAAATTAATTCCCTCCACCCCTCACTGGCCCTCTCTTAAAAAAAAAAAATTTATTCATTGCTGGGTGCAGTGAGACATCCTGTAATCCCAATGGCTCAGGAGGCTGAGGTAGGAGGAGTGCAAGTTCAAAGCCAACCTAAGCAATTTACTGAGGCCCTGAAAGGCTGGAGATGTGACTCAGTAATTACGCGCCTCTGGTTTCAATCGCTGGTTTTAAAAAAATGTTATTTATTACAGTTTTGTAATGTAATTAGATAATTAAATTTCTAGGTCCTGCTTTAGGAAAATAACAATTGATTCCTGGGTTTCAGGTGATCAGAATTGTCTTTTTTATTTTCCTACATAGTCTGTCACTTTCCACATGCCCATCATTGAAGGTTTGCTCAAATCCCATCTCAGTGGAATCTTCTCAAATTCCAAGAAGTGTTATCTTCCTTTGGGTTTCTGCAGTATCCTCTTTATAACACTCAGTTCTAATTTGTTATTTTTAAAGTATTTTTCTATCCAGTTAGATTGACCATGCTTATAGTTGATATATTTTTGTATATTCTTTGTGAATTAATTATATGTTCAAACACACACACATACACACATATTGATTGGTATTATATAAGAAGTCTAGATAAAGCACTTTGGAATCTCAGAAGAGAGAAATGTTAGTAACCACTTGCTGGAGAAAACAGAAGTGACACTAGGGCTAAACTTATGAAGAGATGTGATTTGGGTACAAAGAGTTTAGGGTGGCAGGTTTTCTACATCAAGAGAACAGAGACAAAATCCCTAAAATAGACAATGCAGGATTTGTGAGGAATGTAAGTGGTACAGGGTGACTGCAGCCTGGTGTTAGTGAATGGGCATAGTTGGAGAAAGTTGAAAAGTAGTTTGGGACTAGAAAATGGAAGACTTTGGACCAGCTAAAGAGATTTTGGAATAAAGGAGATATAAAAAGTTTCTCTTATCTGTTGATGCTGTCTGACCAGTTGTAGAAAAATATTAGGGAAAAAATTTTATTTGGTTAAGTCTACATAAAATGATTGGTGTAACATTTTTTTCTTCTTTTTTAGTATGTTAAAGGATCTTGATGCCTCTAATGGAGAAAAAGACGTTCTTAGCACATCCAAAGACTTTTTGTCAAAACCAGAGATGACTACTCAGGAGCCCAGTCCAGAAACCAGAACAGACTGTGATGGTACAAAAAGTGTTTTAGGCATATCACATATTTCAGCTATTTACTTTTCTAAACAAAGCAAGATTGTGTTATCATCCTATGGCTGTATAGTTTAAACTGTGCCATTCTAATAACAAAATCATTTCTGTTCATTGGTTAGCCAGCATTTTATTGAACTACACATAAACTCATGGTCTCATAAGATTTATTCTCTATCTTGAAAATACTGCTTATTAGAAAATCATTTCCAATATTTATCCAGAATTTACCTCCCTATAACTTTAATCGTTACGAGAAGAATATAAAACTCTTAAATGTCCCTCTCCCCAATCTAAATAGTGTTAGCTCTTTTAGCTCTTCTTTATAGATATTGGTTTCAAGACCTTTCATCCTCCTGGTTCTCCCCTGTATATACTCTCAGTCTGGGTCTGGTTGTCCATTTAAAATTTAATACTTTTTGCTTATCTTCTTCAATTGTTTCTGTTTTTTTTTTTGTTTGTTGTTTCTTTGAGCCTAGGGCCTGCCTTGCAATATGTTGAGCAAGATCTGTATCACTGAGCTTTTTTTTTAATTGTTTGTTTGTTTGATTGATTGATTTTTAAAGAGAGAGGGGTACAATGAGAGAGAAAGAGAGAATCAGTTTTATTTAGTTTTTCATGTGACTTTTGTTGCTCTAAGACTTTGTTGTGTACGTGGTGCTGGAGTTCGAATCTGCGTCATTGCACATGCCAGGCAAGCACCATAACCGCTGAACCACCACTCCAACCCCTACATCCCAGCTTTTTAAATACTTTCTTGAGACAAGGTCCTTAAACTTGAAATCCTCCTGCCTCAACCTCCCAAATACCTGGGATGATAGCTATACACTCATGCCTGGCTCCGTTTTTAAAACTTTTCTAATAAATAATATGAATAATCCAGTAGTTCTATAAGTCTTTGAAAAACAGCGATCCCCTTTTCCACCCTGATTTCTTCCCAGAGGCACTTTCTTTTTTTTGTACTGGGGTTTGAACCCAGGGACACTTTACCACTGAACAATATCCCCAGTCCTTTTAATTTTTTTATAGTGATAAAAGATGGGGAAAGAAGTCTTATTCCATCCCACACACACTTTTTTTTAATTGGTACATTATAGTTGTACATATTGATGGGATTTGTTCTTATGTATTTGTACATACACAGCACATAATACAATAATATAATTTAGCCACTATCCCTCACCAGTACACCTACTACCCCTCTTTTTCCCCCTTTTTTATTTTGAGACAGACTAAATTGCTGAAGCTGACCTTGATTCTCCTGCCTCAGCCTCCTGAGTCTCTGGGATTTTAGGTGTTTGCCAGTGCACCCTGCTGCCAGAGGCACTTTCATTCTAGAAATTTCTATACTTTTATTCTGGAAATTTTTCTGGTATTCTTTCTTTTTTTTTTTTTTTTCAAGAGAGAGGGACAGTGAAAGAGAAAGAATCAGTTTTATTTAGTTTTTCAAGTGGCTTTCATTGCTCCAACACTTCATTAAGTATGTGGTGTTGGAGTTCAAACCTGCTTCCCAGCACATGCCAGGCAGGTGTCGGGGAAGCACCGTAACCTCTGAGCCACCGCTCTAGCCCCTCTCTGAATATTTCTGTGAAGCACACTACTCTTGTTTGACAGATGCTGAGCTTTTCTTTTTGGGGGTGTACAAAAGCACATGTGTGTGCTTATGTGATCTGTCTCCTCCCTGTTTTTTACTTTGATCTCTGAATTTATTGTTAAAGATGTTCCTAAAATATCTTATGGTCTTGGCATTCTTCTGAGTGCCCTACAGTGTTAACTAATTCAGTCCTTGGAGATAGTTTCTCTTTCCATCTTACATATGAAGAATCTAAGGTACAGGAGAATTAATCATACACATTCACAAAATTAGACAGCAGCAGAGCTGGAATTTGAACCCAGCAATCTTGAGGCTTTTGAGCTTACATTGATAACCACTGCACTATGCTTGTCTCTGTAATGATTTAAGTTGCTCTAATAAAAATCATTCCTGGGACAGGAGTGTGGACAGTCCTATAGAATGCCACTAGAGGCCTCTTTCTTAGTTGACATCAGTCTGTTCATCACCACTTCCTGTTCAACTAGTTACATATCTACCTTCAGATTATATTTTTCTTTTTTTTCTTTGGAATGCAAAAGACTCAAGGTTTTGATCCAAAAAGGTCAAGGTTTGGATGAAATGGATGGGCATGAGCTCCAGAGTAGGTAGAGTTTCTACCTAAAGTAGAAACCAGTTGCTACTCCTGACTCTATGACTATGGCAAACTGATTAAACTTCTTTGGACTTCATCTTTTTCTTTCTATAAAACGAGGAGAATAATGTCTACCTTGCTGGGTAATTGTCAGATTTCAAGGTCCGCTATCAGCCATGTATAGATGGTGGCTACTGTTATCTGCCATTCTGGTAATCCTTTCAAAGAAGGAAATGCATTATATTATGATGGCTTCTTTTTTTTTTCTTTTTTTTTTTTTTTTTTTTTTTTTTTAAAGAGAGAGGGACAGTGAGAGAGACAGAGAAAGAGAGAAACAACTCTATTTAGTTTTTCACACTTCGTTGCTCCAACACTTAGTTGTGTACGTGGTGCTGGGGTTTGAACCCAGGTCCTCCTGCTTGCAGGGCAAGCCCTGAAACCGCTGAGCCACTGCTCCAGCCCCTGGCTTCTTTGTTTTTATGCTAACTCATTAATGTTTCCACTTTGTAGAGCTCACAAAGCAGCTATTTAATAATAAGTTCTAGAATTTTACCTTGAATTTACATGAAGATCATTAGCATAGCTTTTGGTAATCACCTTCAATATTTTTTGGAAAATTAGAACAATGTCTGTCTTATCTTCACTACTCATCAACTCTCTTATTCACTAAATATCTCACATTGTCAGTGACAGGGGCTCAGATCTTGTTTGTCGCTTTCTTTTATAGTCTGAAGTGTAACGTCTCTGGCAGGGAGACCTGAACTCCTTCCCAGTCACTAGGTACTCATCTGTCTCTGAACCTGTGTTGACTTTCACTGCCTTCAGAACAATGTGCATTCTCCTCTTCCCAACCTGATACTCATTCTCCTTGCATACAAAACGGAAGTGACGGGCTGGAGCGGTGGCTCAGTGTTTACAAGACCTTGCCTGGCATGCATGAGGATGTGGGTTCGAACCCCAGCACCACGTATACAGTGAAGTGTTGGAGCAACAAAAAGTCATGTGAAAAACGAAATTAAATTGATTTACTCTCTCTATTTCCTTCCCTCTCTCTTTTAAAAAACAGAAAGAAAGAAAACAGAAGTGACAGGAATTGAGCAATTTCCCTTTTACCATCTCATCTCACATCCTTATTTCCCCACAGTAACCAGTAGAAACCCAAGTTTCCCAGGTCATTCTCATGTAGATGGTGTCCCCACACTTCTCTGTACATCCTTGTTCTGTTCTTTCTTCCTCTCCTTCCTTCCCTGTAAACCCGTCAACTGACTGCTGTAAGCCGCAGCCCCTGTAGCCTTGTTCTTTTCTCTGAACATTTTAATCCCTGTTTTCTTTCTTTGTACCCTGAAAAAACACGTTTTTTTTCTCACACTTACTGCAAGCCCATGAGGTGGAACAGACATGTCTTTGCTTCCCATTGCTACCTTAGACTATTTTGTTTGCTTCATCTAAAACCTCAACTCCTTTAAAATTCTATTTCCTAGTTATATGTCACACACAGATATTAGGACACTATATAGCTGTTTGTAGCTTCATTTTATCCTGTTTCACATTTACGTGACCTTCAAAGTCTTAAATTTTTATTGTTTTCAAGGAAAAATATTAACAATGTAATTGTTTTATAGCTAGACAGATAAATTTGCAGCAGCAACTTATTCATGTGATGGACCACATCTGTAAATTAGTTGATACGATTCCTGTTGATGAACTGAAAACTTTGGATTGTGGGAATGAGCTACTTCAACAGCGGAATAAAAGGTATCTTGATTTTTCTCATTCTGGAAAACATCCAAATGTATTTCTACCACTGGTAGTTAAAAAAATGGGGCTGGAGGGATTGGAGTGGTGGCTCAGTATTTAGGGCGTTTGCCTGGCATGTAAGAGGACCTGGGTTCGTGCACCACATATACAACTAAGTGTTGAAAAACTAAAACCACATGAAAAAAAATTTTAATACATTGATTCCCTCTTTCTCTTCTACTGTCTCTTTCTCTTTAAAAAAGAAAAAGATAGGGCCAGCCTTTCTGACCTGTAAATTGCGTAAGGATAATTGTCATGGATTGTGTTTTAAATTTGTTTACTTTCCAAACTGTTTCTTTAGCACTGTATTCAAATTTTTGGGGGTAGGGGAAGACGTTATATTCTGCTGCAATTTCTGTTTGAGTTGAAAACTGAAGATAAACTTTTGTGGCCTGCCATAGAAAACTACTTACGTTGAATGTGTTATTCTCTTTTTGTCTCTTCAGAAGAAAACTCCTAGCGGAAGCAAATTTTAATAGAAATGATGTCAGTCTTTTTGGTTCAATGTGGAGCCCCAGGCCTGCTTCACTTGGTAGCCCTGTGGAGGGTGATTTCTGCGCAATGGGGAATTCTGTTAAGGAGTTAAATTTTCCACACCTTCCCTCAAATTGTCTTTCCACTGAGGAATATTTACTGAGTGCTACACCAGAGAAGACAGGATCCTCAGCCACCTCGAAGAATCTGTTTGAAAGACCGTTATTCAATTCCCATTTACAGAAGTCCTTTGTAAATAGCAACTGGTCTGAAACACCAAGGATAGAAAAAAGGATTGAAAGCTCTTATTTCCCAGGAAATGTTCTTACAAGCACAGCTATGAAAGATCAGAATAAACACACTGCTTCAAAAAATGACTTAGAAGGAGAAATCCAGGCTTCCTATGATATTGATAATTTTGACATAGATGACTTTGATGACGATGAGGAAGAGTGGGAAAATATAATGCATAATTTAACAGCCAGCAAATCTTCCACAGCTGCCTATCACCCCATCAAGGAAGGTGGACCAATTAAATCAGTATCAGAGAGGATTTCTTCAGCCAAGACAAACTGTCTTCCAGCAGCATCTATGGCTCAAAATAAAAGCTTTTCAGAGTCAATTCAGAATTACACTGGTAAGTTTAAAACAAATTGAATGCTTAAATATTATAGGAAAACAAAACTGTTCAAAATAGGAATTGTATAAGAAAAACCACAGCAAAAGTCATCATTGCCTGAAATCCACATTGTTTCTATGCAAATTTGTACTGATAATATGAATTACAAATCACAATTTAAAAAGCAAGATGCTCTTTTGTCTCTGTAGCAGCTGTAGTTTTATAAAATGTGTAATTATAACCTATTGTAGGAAAGCTCTAAAGTCATTACAAATGTGCTTTGCTTTTAAATTAACATTTTTAGTCCCTAAAGCAATAAAGTTCACAAGGGTCAAATTTTTAATGAGATATGGATGGGCATAAAGAAAAGAATTTATATGTTAAAAAATGTGTGTATTTTTTTAAATTCTGGATTAATGAGGAATGATTAACTTATAGAATAGAAATATTTTATATTTTAAAATATAGGATGATCTAAGGAGGATATAGATTCAGAAATTTCTTTTTTTTTTCTTTTAGTGAGAGAGAATCAGTTTTATTTAGTTTTTCATGTGATCTTCATTGATCTGACACTTTGTTGTGTACGTGGTGCTGGGGTTTGAACAAAACTACGTCCTTGTGCATGGCAGGCAAGCACCATAACCGCTGAGCCACCGCTCCAGCCCCCCAGAAATTTCTTAAAACAATCAAATTACTTCTTTGGGTCTAGAATCCTTTTCATTCATTCAACAAATATTCATTAAGTGATGTTCCATGTACTATGCTAGGTTCTGGCAGTACTATAAAGATAGATAATAGTTCCTGCCCTCTTGGAGAAGAGTTTTTGGAGGTGAAAACTTAGCTTACTTTAAGCATCCAGAGTAAAGCCAATGTTAATTTTAAAACCTTACATATCAGCCTTATAAAGTTATCACTCAGTGCTTTTTAACTGAAACAAGTGTACATGTTCATTTTTTTAAAACTACAGCCTCCCTATTTTTGCTATTGATGACTTAATACCTCGGAGGTTATTCTTGCAGTTACGCCAGTGACCTTTAAAATAGTCATTAATGGATTTATTTTGGTATGTTAGAATGTGTCATACTTGGTGTTTGCAATTATCTTTGAGACAGTTGAGTGTTGGGGTGAGAGTAGCTGCCAGAGCTGGTGTGAGTACATCTGTTACTGTTAAACCAGAGTTGGCACAGTGAGGACGCAGAGCCAAGAGCGGATGTGAGAGACGTGAAGACTCTGAGAAGTTCAGCTGGCCCTGAAGTTTCAGACCCTGGTGACTCGGAAAACTGTGACACCATTCACAGAAATAGGGGAGTCAGGAGGCATAGTCAGATTGGAGAAAAGCTGAGGAGGGCTATTTTAAGATTGTTGACCTTAAAATGCTGGTAAATTGTTCAGATAGAAATGTCTTGCAGACAAGTGGAGATGTGTGCAGGATGGGAACTGAGGAGGGTATCAAGAGAGATCTAGGCATTCTCTGTGGACATAGATTATGTTCAAGATCATAGGACTAGGAAAATTCCAGAAAAGAATGTGTAAAGAGCCCAGTCCTGGGGCTGGAATGGTCACTCAGAGATTACAGCACCTGCCAGGCATGTGTGAGGATACAGGTTCAAACCCCAGCACCACATACATAAATGTTGGTGCGACAAAGGCCACATGAAAAACTAAATAAAATTGATTTTCTCTTTCTCTCTCTCTCACTGTCCCTCTTTCTCTTATTAAAAAAAAAAAAAAAGAGGGGCTGGAGCAGTGGCTCAGTGGTTACGGTGCTTGCCTGACATGTGTGAGGGCTCAGGTTCAAACCCTAGCACCACATATACAACGAAGTGTTGGAACTATGAAAGTCACGTGAAAAACTAAATAAAATTGATTTTCTCTCTCTCATTCACCTGTCCCACTCTCTCTTTAAAAAAAAAAAAAAAAGAGCGCTCAGTCCTAGGCATCTGGAAGCCTCCCAAATTTAAGGGCCAGGAAGAGAAATTAGAGCCAGAAAAGGGAATATAAATGCAGTAGAGAGTCTGTTAAATATGCGGCCTAACCTATAGGAAGGCTGGGGATATAGCTCAGTGTAGAGTGTTAGCCTAGCATGCATGAGGCCCTGGGCTCAAGCTCTCAGTCCACACAAAATAAAATAAAAAAGAAGAAAACCATAATTATCTTGAAGGTCAAAGAAGAAGAGAAAGGAGAGAATAAATATTAGGGATAGGGACTGTAGAAATCAATGAAAGACTTGATTTGATCCCTTGAGAATTTTCTGGTGACAGAGGATTTGTTGGGAAGGAAGCCCTATGAACAGTTCAGTTGTGCTGGAGAGAAAGGTGTCAGTGATCCTGCAGAGGGAAAGGTAAATGTTAAAACTGTGTTGTTACCTTAATGCATTGACTTTTCTTAACATTGATTGTTTTTCTAGACAAGTTGGCGCAAAATTTAGCATCCAAAAATCTGAAACATGAGCGTTTCCAAGGCCTTAGTTTTCCTCATACGAAAGAAATGATGAAGATTTTTCACAAAAAATTTGGCCTGCATAATTTTAGAACTAATCAGCTAGAGGCGATCAATGCTGCACTCCTTGGTGAAGACTGCTTTATCCTAATGCCCACTGGTATGTATTTTTAGATATGAATTGGCAGGAATCCATTGGCAGATGTTTAATGAAAGCCCTTTAATAGAAATAAAAAGAACACCTACACAGTATTTCTATCATTCAGAGACCTCTTAAACCTCCCATGCCTTAGTGAGAAAGTGTTTCACCTCCTATCCTCTGATCAGGTTGTTGACAGGATAAAATTTTAGCCTTTTAAGACTTTTTCCTATTTTACTTTGTGTGTATTGGCGAGATTGGGGACAGGTACTGGGGGTTGAACCCAGGGATACTCTATCATTGAGCTATATCCTCACCCCTTTTTGTCTTTTATTTTGAGACAGGCTCTTGCTAAGTGACTAAAGCTGGCTTCGAACCTCAGCCTCCCAAGTCAGTGGGATTACAGGCCCACCATGCCCATTTTTGACTCAAAGTTCATTATGTTGACCTTTTTTTTTTTCCCCAGATTTTCTACATATTTGATACAATCTTGTATTGCATGGTAGTTAAAACCATTAGCTTAGGGATAGTGTCCTGGGATTGAATGAAGTACAGCTCTACTGCCTGTGAGCAGTGTGACCGTGGGCAAGGCACTTCACACCCTTGGCCCGTTTCCTTTGTATATATGATGGGAATAATAATAAAGCCCTTCCTTCCCAGGATTAAATGTAAATTACAAACTTAGCACTGTTTTTTCTTGGCTGCAGTTTTGAAAAGCATGACTTTTCATTGTGCTTTTAAAGCTTATAACAGGGCTGGAGCTCCGCAGTATCACATTTGCCTGGTGTGCTCGAGGTCCTGGGTTCAAACCCCAGCACCACATACACAACTAAGGGTTAGAAAAACAAAAACAAGATGAAAAAAATAAAGTGGATTCTCTCTTTCTCTCACACTCTCTTAAAAAAAGAAAAAGAAAAAAAGCTTATAACAGCTGTCCCGTGATTTGTGCCATCCACATAAGAATGTGAAATAAGTTGTTAGGTTAGAAATCAGGGAGAATTTGGAGTTTCAGCACCAACTTCTTGTCTTCGCTGTCTTTTGCTTGCTTGTTATGATCTTTAACAAGTTAGTTATTGTTACCATTATTACACAGTGTTGGCCTAGCGTCTGAATTTTTTCAAACTGATTTTAATATTTAGATGATGTTGACTTAATAATCAGCATTTCAAATTTTACTAACATAGTTGATCACTTTGTCTTCTGTTTCAACCTGAATTGGGCATTTGAAAGTTCTAGCACTGAAAAGGACCTTGGCATGATCTAATTCACTGATTCTCAGAGATTTCTATGGTCTTAAAGGTTTCAAGGAGGCATTTTTTAGGTCTTCTCTATGCTCAGTGGAAGAGTGCTTGCCTAGCACATGCAAGGCTCTGGGTTAGATCCCCAGCACTGAAAAAAAATAAATTAATTAAGGTCCTTCCTTAATTTCAATCTCTACACACACACTTCAAATAAAGTTTCATTTAGACAACAAATAATTTTTAAGCGCTGATCTAGTACTTTTTTCTTTAAGGGGTGGGGAGAGTGACAGAGAAAAAGAGAATCAACTTTATTTAGTTATTTATCTGACCTTTGTTTCTCCAACACTTAGTTGTGTATGTGGTGCTGGGGTTTGGATCTGGGTCCTTGTGCATTATGCCAGGCAAGCACTCCAACTGCTGAGCCAGTGCTGCAGCCGCTGACCTAGTACATTTTACCAGTGATAAAGTTCTGGCCTAGTAAGGTAAAATAGCATGTCTGAGTTCATACAGCTATTAAAGTGGTAGAGCAGGTCTGTTTATTCTCAGTGTCCTGCTCTTTCCTTGCCATTTCCCCATATGTACCAAAATGAAATTAACTATTCATATGAAAAAGAAGGTATGCAATATATAGTTTGAAAAAAGCTGAAGTCCTGAAATTACCTAGCATCAGCTTCTGTCATTAGTAGATGGATGAAACTGAAATTTAAGTGTTACAATAATCATAGTCAGTGTGAAATGTGTACTTGGGGCTGGGGGTGCTCAGTGGTAGAGCACTTGCCTGGCACAGGTGCCTTTTTATCACATGATCTCTAGCACAGCATCCAAAAAAAAGCTAAATGTCTACCTAATATCTTATCATTTTGAGAGTTACATAGCAAGAATTATTTTGGTCTTTTAAAATTTCTTTTTCATCATCTCCTGTTAATCTATACAAATGTAGTTCTATCTTTTTATTTCAATGGAATATTGGGACTATTACCTTACTGGTGAGAGTATTGGGAGTTCAAGCTATGACAGTTGGTATCAGAAGGTTCATAATTATGGTTTAAAAAAACAGATCTTGAATGTAACTTCTGAATAATCAGAGAAATACTGAACCATGTGCTCTGTGGTTTCAAGTTTTGTATGTTTTATTACATTCTAGCTCTTTTTAGGACAGTGAGAGAGAGACAGGATTTTTATTGAGTTTTTCATATGGCTTTTGTTACTCTGACACTTAGTTGTGTTATGTGGGTGCTGGGGTTTGAACCCGTGTACTTGAGCATGCCAGGCAAGTGCCGTAACCACTGAGCCACCACTCCAGCCTCTACATTCTAGCTCTTAAAAAATAAATTTTATGGGGCCCGAGCAGTGGCTCAGCAGTTATGGCGCTCTCCTGGCATGCATGAGAACACGCATTCAAACCCCAGAACCACATACACAATGAAGTGTTGGAGCAACAAAAGCCACATGAAAAACTAAATAAAATTGATTCTTTCTCTCACTGTCCCTCTTTCTCTCTCTCTCTCTCTGAAAAAATAATAAATTTTATGTAGGAAGCAATTATTTTAATCCTAGAATCATGGTTTTTAGAGATCTCTTATATTGCTAGAAATAAAATATTTATTGTGTTTAAATGTACCAAGTAGATCCTTTTTTTTTTTTTTTAAGAGAGAAAGAGGGGTTGGGGATTTAGTTCAGTGGCGGAGCGCTTGCCAAGCGTGCGCAAGGCCCCGAGTTCGGTCCTCAGCCCTGAAAAAAAAAGAGAAAGATAGAGAATCAATTTTATTTAGTTTTTCATGTAGCTTTTGTTGCTCCAACACATTTTATGTACATGGTGCTGGGGTTTGAACCCACGTCCTTGCACATGCCAGGCAAGTGCTGTAACTGCTGAGCCACCACCGCTCCAGCTCCCCAAGTAGATCTTTAAAGCAGTTCCATTGTATTTAAGTTTTTTCCCTGATTCATGCTTTTGCTGTTATGTGTGCCTATGTAAGAAGTCCTAAAAGACATTTTTACACTTTATTTAAATTGCCTAGCCCGGTGGCACACACCTGTAATCTCAGTGACTCAGGCATCTGAAGCAGGAGGATCACAAGTTCAAAGCCAACCTGAGCAACTTAGCAAGTCCTTAAGCAGCTTAACAAGACCCTGTCTCAAAATAAATAATAAAAAGGACTAAGGATGTGGCTCTGTGGTAAAGTGTCCCTAGATTTAATCCCTGTTGGGAACATGAGGCTCAGCTGGCTTGTAGAAGAATTGGTGGTTAAACAACTCTAAGGGGTCCAACTGGCTTGTAATTAGCAAATTGCCTGACCGCATGACTAAGCTATTCGGCCACTCATTTGTTACAATGGAGAAAGGTGTTTGCACTGTACCCTATTGGTTATTGTAATGCATAAATAGAGTAGCAGCTAGTCAGGTAAGAAAAGCAGCCAAAAGAAGCAAGCGGCCCAAGAAGTAAGCAGCCAA
>PVKS010046453.1:0-13207 GCA_004027875.1 Aplodontia rufa
GATTATTGACTGTTTATGGAAAATTGCTAAATGACTTAATGCCTTAATAACTATAAAGAGAAAATAGTATTTTTAAAGCTTTCAGTACCATTAAGATGACATTTGCCTCTTTTGGAAGTGTTAAAATTTGAATATGCAAAAGTAATGATAATAAAACACTTTGCTCTTAGGCATGAATCAACACAGTGCATCAAACTATACTAGCAGTTACTGAATTTGTCACTGCCACACATGAAATTTAAAAAAAATCAAAATTATTATTAATCTTAATAAATATCAACTTGTAGAGATCCTTGACACCTCTTTGTATGGCATTATGAAAAAATGAAAAAATATAGTTTTCTTCAGCATTCTGAAGAAATTTTCCCCTTAAGTAAATGTGCTTCTACTTCTGTGTTACTAGCTGAAATATCCACTTTATTTTTGTATTCCATATTTACTTAAATGTACAATCAACAGAAAAACTATAACTTATTTGATTGTTTAGATATGTCCTGACTCATTTCTTTTTTGGGAAAAATGAATAAAAAGCAAAATCAGATTACCATTTACAAAAGCAATGTAGCATCTGTTCCCAATGATAAAATCCAAGTTTTCAACTGAAAATTAAAATTTCAGAATACTTATATCTATCCCTATAAGGTTGAGAGCTTACCAGTACTTAAAGCCTTCTCTGATGAGATCAGTGATGCTTTTAACAAATGTGACATTTTTATGTTGCATAAAGAAATGTGTCAACATTTGGAAGATTTGGATAAATTGATGGGCCAGTCTTTCCCAAATGGTTAATATATATTACAAAATTATGCATTGGTAAAAGAGCCATTAATAGTTCAAAATGTAATTTTTATTAATGGCAATGTTTTTTTTTAATTTAGCTACATTCTAAACAAAATAAAAATACTCAATAAACACAGTTGATAGGGATTAACAATATTTATCCAAATAAAATAGAACAAATTTAGCATACATTATCTTATTTAATCCTCCAACATTATTATAATTATCATTATAATTAATCATTATAATTAATAAGGATTCAAAGTTTGAGGTAAGTTTCTTAGGGCAACACAAATGTTCAATTGCAAAACAAAAAGTTGAACCAGATCTGGTTTATGCAGAAGCCATTACAATGCATTGTCCTCCATATACACTTGTATTATAGCTATTAAAAGCTTAGATATTTTTAATACCCCCAAATCTTTCTTTAACCTCCCTGCCTTACTAAGGTAGTAATTAGGTCAGAGTAATACATGGAATCTTTCTTAAGATGTTTGCTATAAGGGCTGGAGGGGTGATTATAGCACTTTCCTGGCATGCACAAGGATCTGGGTTCAAACCCCAGCACCACATACACAATTAAATGTCAGACCAATGAAAACCAGATGAAAAACTAAATGAAATTGATTCTCTCTCATTATCCCTCTTGCCCTTAATATAAAAGATGTTTGCTATGGATTCTTCCAAACAGAGGAAATAACTGTGAGTATCTTCCCACCTCCAGGAGGTAAGGTGGTAAATTATATACTTTGTCTTATACAAATTAAGAGTGTTGACATTGTCACATATGTTGCCAAATATAATCTGAAGTTAACATTAAGGAACTGAGGTCAAGTTCTAGCACAAACTCTCTTTTTTCTTTTTTTCTTTTTTTTAAGAGAAAGGGACAGTGAGAGGGAGACAGAGAGAGAGAGAATCAATTTTTATTATTTAGTTTTTCATTTGGCTTTCATTGCTCAGACACTTTATTGTGTATGTGGTGCTGAGGTTTGGACCCATGTCCCTGTGTCCCTGCACATGTAAGGCAAGTGCCAAAACCACTGAGCTACTGCTCCAGCCCCTATTATAAAGTCTTGATGATCACCATTGAAATCCTGTTATTTCCTATAACAAAAAAATAAACAAATAAATAAAAATAAAAAAGAATATTTTAAGGGTAAAAGTAGTTAAGCAGTATTTAATTTCCTGATTTCTACTAAATTAATGTTCATGACAAATTCAAAGTCTTCTCTTCTCATTTCAAATAAACAATAAGAAAAGTGAAGTTAAAAATGAGCAGTAAGGGACTGCAGAGGTTGCTCAATGGTAGGGCACTTACCTGGTATACTCAAAGACCTGGGTTCAATCCCTAGCACCACATATACTACTAAATGGAGAAAAAACAAAAACCAAATGAAAAAACAACAAAAAAATTAGTTCTTTCTCTCTATTTCACTCTATGTAAATAACAAAAAAAAATGAGCAGTAGGATGTAATGTGAGTTTTTTAGGCTAACACAGCAATCAATACATTTTCCAAAGTACATGACAAATATTCAAACACACAAGACAGTCAAATTGTTTAGAGAGGTTTATTCCACAGATTCCTCTCCTGTAGATGAACTAAGGAAGCTCAAATTTTAAAAGTTAGGCTAACCTTTAATATAGCAATATATTAACATATAATATCCACTTACATTCCTTCTTCACTCATAACCTAAATTAGTTCAATTCACAAGTCACTTGAAAAAACATTTGCTGAGGGCTGTGAATGTTACTCAGCACTAGAATGCTTGCCTAGTATGTTGAAGGCCCTGAGTTCAACCCCCAGCACACAAAACACCACCAAAAAAATTCTTTCTTTTCTTTTTTTTTTGCTGATCCACATGCAGTGGCACACCTATAATTCCAGCAACTTGGGAAGCTGAGGCAAGAGATTGCAAGGTTGAAGCCGGTCTCAGCAATTTAACAAGGGCTTGAGCAATTTAACAAGACCCTGTCTCAAAAGATAAAATAAAAAGGGTAGGGGTTTGTGGCTCAGTGGTAAACTGTGCCTGGATTTAATCCCCAGTACGGGGGGGGGGATATGTATATATATATATATATATATATATATATATATATATATATATATATATGTGTGTGTGTGTGTGTGTGTGTGTGTGTATATATATATATAATCCAGGATACTGGATTAACTGTAAATCAAGCTTTTATGCACTCACCTTAATAGTTTTCATCTATTTCCTTTTCCAGCCCCATTTCCATATTCATAGACCATTTGCCTGTGTACTGGTGCTCTCTACAGAGTATTATGAATTGGTGATTTCTCACCACCACTACAACTCAAGAGGGACTTACTTTTAATTTATTAAGAAGAATTAAATGCAGAGAAAATGTGGCCTGTGGATTTTCTGAATTTCCCTTCTTTGTTTTTTAGGAAACTTCTCAAATAGATGTTATCCCCATAATATTTATCTAAATAATGGTTAGGGCAGGTAAATAATCTGGCAGAGTAGAATGAGCCATCTGGGGACATAGGAAAGCAAATTTTCTGCCACTAATAGTAGATAATCTGGGAGATGCTCTAGACTTTCATCTATATCCTTTTGAACCATAGAACTGACACCTTTGGCCAGGGCCAGTGGTTCAGACCTATAATCCCAGGAACTTTAAAGCCTGATACAGGGGGATCACAAGTTTGAAGGATAGCATGGGCAATTAATTTATCAAGATATTGTCCCAAATTTTAAGATAAAAATTAATTAATTAAAAAATAAAAGGGATAGGATTCTAGCTCAGTGTTAAGAGTACCCCTGGGTTCCATCACCAGGACTGTACAACTAATACCTTTTGAATTGAAAATGTATATTTTCTCTTAGTTGCATATGGTCTTTGATGACTGGGATTTAGAGGATGATACAACACATTAACAATACACTTGTGGCTGAAATTAAGAACTCACCATATCTACTACCTGTATTTTAACTGTTGGCGTCACGTTTGTCCATAATGGGGATATTGTCCAAGAATCCCATGCAACAAATAATGCTAACTAGGGTCTTCTGGCCTATTAAGTAAGATCTAGACCAAGGTCCCATGAGAATAAATTACATTCTGGTATCACCTTGCTACTGTGCTTCTTCCTTAAATACACTCTTCATTTATGACTTATCTAGAAGTAAACCAACAAGTTTTACATTTCCCCACCAAACCAATTAAATGAAAGAAAACACTCGGTACACTTGTAACTGCATTAGTTTGTCAAACTGGAAAAATCCTAAAGAGATTTTGTATCTTATATAACACAGTGTATTTGAAATTCATTAATAGACCTTTGTTTTCTGAAATCTCCTCCCCTCCATTTCCAGCAATCATGGTTTCTTCTTATTCTGTGCAGATATTCCTTCAATTATTTCCTGGCTCCTCTCGTTTCTTTTATATCTTGTTTTCTCTGCATTTCTTCACTCCTAGATCACTCCACACCCCAACTTAGGATGCCTCTACGAGGCAGAGCAATTCAACCCTTGCCAGCACCTACACCCAGATGCTTCTGGAAAACACCATCAAGATGCAAGGAGAATAAACGAATCTTCTTTTTCACATAAATCCAACATTCTGTCCGTTGCATTTACATTATAATGGCATTCGTTTTTAGACTCAGACTTGAAATTTTCTTTTAATTATCCACTTTAATGCAAGAAAATCCTATGCATGTAGACAATTGATATGAACTTCATCTCTTTGCTGGAAGTACATCCCAGGCCATCCAGGATACATCATAGTAAAGGGTTTAGTTTGGGGCACAATTGACATGACCAGAACATGATTGAGGCAAATTAATTAGATTTTCACCAACTTTCGTCTTCCTCCCTTCATAAAATTTCCCCAAAGGTCCAAATGTTGCTCTCATGAGCTGGCATAACAGTCCTTCATGTTGTATTTGCTTTGCTTTGCTCATCTTCCCTCCCCCCTTCCTTTCTTTTCTTCTTGCCTGCCTGTCTTCCTGCCTTTCTTTCTGTTAGTTTCTCTTCATGCCCAGTCACCATACCCATTTCAATGCCTATGAAATAGATCATCCATAGGCTCCAAAAATAATTTTTTAAACAAATTCCTAGTAACAACCCCCACATTGGGCAATTAGAGTATCAGCTAAGTTCCCTATGCCAGCATTGGGGTGATCAACAACGTGAAGAATATCACATGTGGCTCTAATTCTTAGCTATTCTTTCCTTTCTCCTGAACTTAAGTTTTTGGAAACTTGAACACTCCTTCCTCAAGGAAGCCTTCCCTGACCTTTCAATGCATGATCTGCTTTACTCTGGCAACTCAGTGCAGAGCCCCCCTTCCACAGTCCCCTTAGACACCACCACACTGCACTCATCACCTGTCATTCAGAGCCTGTCAAAACACCAAGCTCTGAGCATAGGGACCCTGCCTGAGTTGCCCTTAGCACAAAATTGCTGCTTATGTAGTGTTTGAAGAAATAAAAGATAATGCATCATCAGGAGGTTTCTTTACAAATAATGCATTGTTATATTTCTTTTTAGAATAAATTAGGAAAACAGAATTACCATAGTTCTAAGTTTTTAAATTTAAAAACACAAGGACCAGCTTATCCAATAGATCTTGGAACTGCAGAGAAGATATGGATTTTATCATCCTAACTAGTATAGTTTTATTTATCCTAATGTTAAATATATTTTTAAAAAATAAGTTATGATATAAACATTTATTAAATATACTGAGGTCAGATATAAACTAGCATAAAATAAGCACTCCTAGATGTAGTTGCATCACTTGGGTATTTCAAACAATGCTGAAGAAGGAAATCAAGTTCAAAAATACAAGCTCTCAAAGCAATTTTGCAGAAATTTTTTTTAAAAAACTCATTCAGATCTCTTTGCTCCAAGCTTTCCATTACTTCATTTCCAAATATTCATCTTTATTTTCAAACATTCTCTGAACTCACTTTTTGAGAGAATTTGAAGTCTATCAAGACTGTATGTTGATCATATCAAATGATCATCTTCAAATGTATTTGGGAATCAATATACATTACAGAAAAGTTCCTCACCGTTTTAACCCAGATCCAAGCTACATGTTTACTGCTTTACCCTTGAAGTAAAATTCAGAGCTTCTAACTGAACAACTGGGATATTATAGTCTCTTTAGTACTAACATCCAAACCTAAGCATCAATTCTTCGCACAAAGCATACGTTGACCACTTTTGGAATGCCTGGTAATTTGGCGGCCTGAACATTCAGACTTCTGGGCCCAGGAGAAACATCCCCAACAGAACTTTTCTGGTTAGGCTGCCTTGAGCATTAAAGGATTCTCCTACACGAGTCCTGGGGCTGGTGGGTGAGGCAGTAAAGAGTCAAAATCCTTTTGCTTTACACCAGTCAGTTGAAAATTACATAACAAACTAAGAAAATTAATTTTAAAAATATTTCCATTACCTGGGTAAGTAACAAATTGGAAACTCCTTCTACAGAGAGCTCTGCCTCTCTTTTCTTTATCTGATCCTATGCTTAACTAAAACGGGAACTCCTTAAGATAATAGATACTAGCTGGACTTCATTAAAATGTCCTAAATAAAAAATAGCAAAGTAATTCCAAACTACCATGCTGTGCACACTAAGTGCAACATGTGATGTGTTGCTAAACTTAATGAGTACAGTTGCCCCAGGAGGCATTGGTTCCAGGACCCCCTCAAGAATACTAAAATCTGTAGATGTTCAAGTCCCTTATGCATAATGGTGTCATATTTCAATTAATCCAACACATCTTCTTATATACTTTAACATATTTCTCAATTACTTAGATACTTAACAAAATGTAAGTGCGATGTAAATAAATGTTATACTACACTATTTAGGGAATAATGACAAGGAGAAACAAAAACCTACGAATGTTCAGTATAGGCACAATTTTCTAAACATTTCTGATCTGCGGTTGGTGGAATCCATTAATGTAGAACCCATGGAAATGGAGCACAAACTTTGTAATGGCCAAGATTCATGCACAGTTTTGTAATTTATTGAAAATAAACCCCTAGATGAATGAATTAAAACTCTAAAATATGGACTATATTTTTCTAGAAGAAAGTTTTCCTAATAAAAACTTAGTTTGGTGTTTTTTTCACATTAATTAATTTTATTAGTGTATCCTAGGTATACATAATAGTGGGGTTCATTTTGACATAATCATATATGCAAGGAATATAATTTGCTTCACACTCCAGTCTCTGGTACCTCTCTTTCCCTCTCCTCCTTCCTTCCCCTGTTCCACTTCCTCTACTGGTCTTCCTTCTATTTATTTAGATGTTTTTAAATTGGTGCTTTACAGACATACATAAAGGGGAAATTCACTGTGGTATATTCATACATGAACATAGCATAATTTGGTTAATTTCATCTGTACATAGCATAATTTTTGGCATGTCATTATCTCTCCATTTTTCTGTACCTCCTTCTCCCACACTATGCCCTTCCCAATGGTCTCTCTTCTAATTTCATGGGATCTCTCCCTTCTTTCCCCTTATTTTGGTCTAGCTTCTGTATATGAGAGAAAACATTCAACCCTTGACTTTCTGAGTCTGAACTATTTCACTCAGCATACTCTTCAGTTCCATCTATTTGCCAGGAAATATCATAATTAATTCTTTATTGTTTTTTTTTTTTTTTGAGAGAGAAGAGCAGTGAGAGAGTCAGACAGACAGAATCACTTTTTATTGAGTTTTTCACATGGCTTTCGTTGCTCTGACACTTAGTTGTGTACCTGGTGCTTGGGTTTGAACCTGTGTACTTGCGCATGCCAGGCAAGTGCCATAACCGCCAAGCCACGGCTCCAGCCCCTCATAATTAATTCTTGATGGCTGAGAAAAACTTCATTATGTATACATAACACATTTTCTTTATGCATTAATCTGTTGAAGGGCACCTTGACTTAGTCCATAACTCGACTATTATCAATTACACCATTACAAACATTGAGGTGCCTTTATCTCCATGGTATGCTGATTTTAATTCTTTAGGATAAGTACCAAGGAGTGGGAGAGCCAGTCATATAGTGCTTTCATTCCTAGTCTTTTTTAAGGAACCTACACACTACCATTATTTTTCAAAGTGGTTTTACTTATTTGTAGTGCCACCAACAGTATCTAAGTGTACTTTTACCCTACATCCTCACTATATTTTGAAAACTCATAAAATAGTAATCTCTAGGTTTGCTACTCAAATTGTGAACCATGGACCAGCAACATAGCATCAGCTGGCAGTACAAATTTCAGAACCCAACCAAGACCATCTGAATCAGAATCTGAATTTTAATAAGCTCCCCCATGGATTCAATGCACATATTAAAGTTTAAAAAACACTGATCCATCCAGAGTTTATTGAAAGTAAGTTCAACAGTATAACCAACTTTCTGTCATTTACTGCTTAGTAATGCTACTTCTGTAAATACTTAATAATTAACTTTTGAATAATAAATCCCCAGTGTCAAATTAAATAAGCAGGAGGTCATTAGCCTGAGGTTGTCTCTGTACTTTCAGTTCTTAAGTAACAAACCCGAATGTAACTTAGGAATTGAACAAACAGAAACTTAATGTGTGTTTGTGTGTGTGTGTGTGTGTTTTGTAACAAAGAGCAGAATTTTAACCAATCACAACCTGTGGACTTTGGCCATGAAAGCAGCCAAACAATTGGATCATGCCCAAATAAGGAAAATGATCTATTGCAGCATTCCCAGAAGCCTTGCAGTAACCAATAAGGAGATTTCTCTATTTTGTTTCTGTTCCTGGCCTACAAAAGTTCACTGTTCACATTGCAGGGTGGAGCTCTCTGAAATTCTTCTAGTTCTGAGTGCTTTCTTAATAATGATTTGTTCCTTGCTCAAACGTACCACTAAATTCAGTTTGCCTAAAGCTTTTCTTTTAGCATTTAGAGAGTTTACACTCCTATCTTGCATGGTGTAATTTTTAGATCACAATACAAATGAATCAGATAGATTTGTATTTTTTGTTTATATTGATCTGTTTTTTATAGTTAGGGTAATTTTTTCTCACTCTCATTGATCTATGAAATGTCCTTTTTTTAGAGTTTTAATTAAATTTCCAGTTGCCTTTTAAAAAAATTCGTGATATTCTGTGTTTGCTGTGCCACAAGAATTAACTATTCTGAGAGGTGAGCATTTTAAATAACACAATTTACAAAGAGTGGAGGGAGAAATTCCTCACACTATTAGCTATCAAATAATGTTCTTATTGCAGAGTGCTTGGAAGCTCTGCTCTGGCCCTTAGATTAGTGACAACAAGGAATGACTCCGTGTGTGTGTGTGTGTGTGTGTGTGTGTGTGTGATATAACATATAATATATATATATAATTTATTTATTCATTTTTGCTATTGAAGTAACCCTTACTATCTTCCTTTGGGCCATTAGACTCTTGCTTGAGTTCCCTGTTCTTCCCTTTCCGAGGGTCCTTTAGCCCACAATCCTATCAGCATCTCATTTTTTTTCTCATCTGTGTTCATGGGAAATTTTAGACCCACTGCATGGCAGATACAGCCAAGTAAAGCCAGTAGCATTGGCTGCAGGACTAGCTTTAAGCTTCTCCCTCTATCTATCTGTATATTATTCTCACTTCATACTGAATGTTGTATTAAGCTCAATTTAGTCCTTATGCTAAAGCAGTATTTCTGAGGAATCATCTAGGAATATTTTTTGAAGCATTGATATGCTGATCCCAAACCAGAGATACAAATTTGCATAGTGTGGGGTGGACAGAGATCTGGCATCAGTATTTTTGAAAAACTTCCCAGATGATTCTATGGTGTAGTCTGAGTTGCATATCATTGTCCTAGAAGATGCAACTTTCTCCACTGCTGTCTAGATGGCCTGTATCTCCTCTTTATGAAACTGGTACTAGGGATGAGAGTGAGAAAAGATCAACCATCCTGGAACTTAGGTTGCTTTCTGTTTCTCTATGTTTCTCCTTTTACCTATAGTGTTTTTCTTCACCTTTCTCAGAGATTATGGTGATAGGGGTACAGAGAGGAGAGGGGTCATACTTTAAGGGGGTAATATATCAAAAGCTAAAACAAAAGTATTATCTTCCTTTCATATATGCCTCCCTATGGTATCTATAAGATCAACTAGAAAAATGGAAATTTAGATGAATGTAGAGCAAAAAGGAACCTTCAATGTCTTCTATCCCAGCATTTCATTTTAGTTATAAGGTCACTGATGTCTGGATAAGTTAATTTCTCCAAAGTCACATAGTTCATGATGGCAAAATTGACAGAGCAAGGTATTACATGTTGGATCTAATGCACTTTCAATTATAAGGTAAATTCCAGTACTGATCAAATTTTTTCTTTTTAAAAGAAGTGTTCTTATGATCAAAATTTTTCTTTCTAAAAAAGTGTTCTTATGCATTTGGTCTGTAAAGTAAATACAGGTTATTTGTATCTGCCTATATCATTACAACATTTTCCTGTACTACAGGAAAAAAGAGGCAGACATCTTTATTCTTTATTACTGTCTTTGATGTTTTCTCAAGCATTCAGCTTACATTAAATGATTTTTCTGGTCTTTTTCCTTTATTTCTACGTGTATACCTTATGGAAAATAATGTTGATTTTTATGAAATTGACAATCTAAGGAATGTGTAGATATTAGAAATCAAGTTTTTTTTTACTTTTGCCCATTTCAAATATTTTACAGAAAATATTTGATAACATAGTTTAACATTTTCTTCAAAATTAGGCAGCTTTCCATTTTGATTAATTTAGTAATTATGAATATCTTGGAAGAAATATCTTAGAAATCATTCAGCTATATTGCTGGCTAACCCTCAGCTTCTGCCACATTATTTTTAGTCTACACCCTCTTGGCAAAGTTCCCCTCATTAATAAGTATATTGCTTAATGTCTGTCAATGAAACAAAGATACTCATCTCTAAAGGACAAATTTTTCCCCTTAACTAGGGATTGAATGAAGGGCTTTATGCATGCCAAGCAAGAACTCTACCACTGAACTAAATCCCCAGCCCTAAATCAGTAATATGTTTTTAATGTTAATCTTAATTTTTAAAAACTCATTTGAGTTTTTTAAACTGACTAATCTTTTCTGTAACTATGATGGTCAAAATCAAATAACATTTTATAAAAGCCAAATATGATTACAACAATCAGGCTGGCTTCCTTGTAAATACTTTTATGCCTCCAAAAAGCCATAATTTTGAATGAATATATCTTTCACATAGTTTTCCACAATTCTGTGAAGATTTGTTATATTTTTCCTCAACTACTATAATTTCCTTAGGCCTCCTTTTGCACTCCTGAAATAAAATGGCTTAAACAAGCACTGGTTTAAAAAAAAAACTGTCTTTTGTTACTATTTATAAAAATGTGGATATTAAATTTGTTGAGGAAAATAGTGTAGCAATTTTTAAATTACTGTTACTATTATGTGTATTAATTTTATCTTATACCCAAGAGTGCAGTCATTGTTTATAGTGGATATTTTATTTAAGTAAGCTGCCTCCCTCATCCCCATTTCTTCTACTAATAGGTTTTATGCCACTGGCTCAGACTAAGCCAATCTCTTTGTTGGGCAATTCTAGAAAAAAAAAATCCCTTTTTTCTCTTATGTCAGAGTTGTTAAAACAAGCCCAAGGCTCCTGGTGATCATGTTACTGCCACACTGAGAAATTTCACGAGCGACAAGATAGAACAGGGACAATCTACAAAGACAAGCAGCGACGAAGAAGAATCCATACATATTCCAGACTTGGGTCTTCTCGAAGGCCATCTTTATTCTTTCTTAGGTTGATTAGGTAAGCTGATAGGCAACTGGTTTTGATTGCTTATGCTCATTTCAATTGGATTTCTATTACTTTTAACCAAAAGTCTGGACAAAAAAAAAAAACGGTCCAATCTTAAAAGTGAAAGATGAATTCTTAAATATAAGCTATTGTTATTGTACTTAAAAATTGTTAGCATGATCACTACTTAAGGCCTGAAAGCCGTGTTATTCTGTCCCAGCACAATACCTGCTACATGGTAGATACTTGGTAAGTGATAATTGGATTAATTAATGAGAGTTTAATACAGGAAATTGTGCTTGTATTACCCTAATGTTACATAAAATCCTAAGACTTCTTGATAGCAGTTTTTTCCTCATGAATTTAAATCATGAGCAATATAATTTCCCATCTTAAACCAGATTTCTCATACTAAAATTATGTCTCATCATTGTTCTGAACACTATCAAAATTTAATAGAATGTGAGTTTGAGTGATTGTTCAAAGACAAACAGATTCAGTTTTAGTTCATACATTCTGGATAGAAATCAGCCCCAGTATTGATTTGGGAATTTTTTAAATGTAGAAAATTATATTTACCACATTTTTTTTGTGGTTCTGGATGATGAACACATGGCCTCTCATGTACCAAGCAAGCAATCTACCAACTAACCCCCTAAACATCCAGATTCCCCTTTGTAATTGCATTATTTTTCTACCTTGATGTAGATATAGTTCTCAGGCAATTATCTGGATATTTCCAAGCCTCTTATACATCATTCACAATCAAATTAAAATATTTAAAGAGATAGTAAACTTCTAATTGTTGAGAAAAAATGTTCTCAAATTAGTGTAGCATAACTTTTAAAAACAGAATGGCTCCCTATTTACATAAAAACCAGCATTTTATTCAAATTAGAACATTTATAATAATTACATCTTCCAAATATAGACTATAGATACAAAACTGGAACTATGCCCATCTCTCTCTAATGAATTAAAGTTGCTTAAAATACTGAGGACTATGGCAATCAGAATATTTTGTTCCTAAAAAAGCAATGATCATTATGCTTATTGGGAACAGATAAATCAATTGGTACACACTATCATTAAGAATTCATATAGATTACATTGTTAATTCTATCTTCCCATTGTAATATGGAAATCATTTAATTATGCAGTTCACTTCATAATTTTCTTTTCTTGCAGTGCTATACATTGAACCCAGTCTTTAATACCCTATCACTGAATTGCATCCCCAGCCTCGTAAGAGTATTTTATATAATCTGTAGTTTGCATTCTTCATTTTACCTTTTTTCAAAAATGTATAGTCCATATAAAACATCATTGCCATCTCTAGTCTATGATAATAGAGCTTCTATAATTAAAAGCTCTTTCAATGCATAACTGAGATAGCATAACATTAATCTTTTTCTGAACAAAAGCTGAGTAAAGGCCATCTTAAAAGATTTCTCCAAAGTCATGCTGCTGCTATCGGGCAAAACAAATATTCAAACCCACCCGTGAGTGTTCTGAGTCAAAATTCAGTGTTCTTTATTAAAACATCACAATTCCTCTTTATTTGATTTTCTACATCTGTGAGTGTACCAAAAAGTTACCTTCTAAATGATCCATG
>PVKS010046454.1:0-13294 GCA_004027875.1 Aplodontia rufa
TCCCAAATGTTGAAGTGTTGGACCAATTTGTCTTCTATCAGTTGCAACGTAGCTGGTTTAATACCAAGCTCCTTGATCCATTTTGATTTGATTCTTGTGCAAGGAGAAAGATATAGGTCTAATTTCAACTTTCTGCAAGTGGATGACCAGTTTGTCCAGCACCATTTGTTGAAGAGGCTGTCACTTCTCCATGTAATATTTTGTCCCCCTTTGTCAAAAATCAGATGTTTAAAGATTTGAGGGTTTGTTTCAGGGTCTTCTATTTTATTCCATTGGTCTTCTTTCCTATTTTGATGCCAGTACCATGCTGTCTTTGTACTATGGCTCTATAGAATAGTTTTAGATCTGGAATTGTAAAGCCACCTGTTTCATCTTTCTTGCTTAGTAGTGTTTTGGGTTTCACACTCCCCGCCCGATCAGGGCAAGACCTCTTTTATCATTTTCCTTCTTAAGACAGGCTTATTTCACTTTCAGGTACACCCATGTTCTTAAAACAGGAAAGATTTTCTTCTCTTTTAGTGCTGAAAAATGTTCCATTATATATTTATACTGTATTTTCTTTATCCATTTATCTTTTGATGGATGCTTTGGTTGATTTCATATCTTAAATATTGTGAATAATAAAAATTTTTCCAGGTACAGGTACTCTTACCTCTCACTGCAGTCAAACTAAATGGCACATATACCCCCTGTTAATAGAACAGCAAGAATATTACAATGACCCATTCTTTAATCATGGTAAAATTATCCATGAACACAGGCACTATATTGTGGATGCATCCCTGCCGCTTCCACAAGGTAATCAGCACCAAACACTCAGAATTGGCATTTGAAGAATTCTGATCAACCCATTCTCCATTTTCAATCTTTGGTGAAGTAGTTCTCTTAGTCTTAGGTATAACTCACACGTCTCCAGCTTGTATTGTCTCCTTTGTAAAAGCCTGCTTTTATCACATTCTTTAACAGGATAAACAACTACTTTATTTAAAACCTCTAAACTTACAAGATTTCACAAATTTGGTAATGCAGTTTAGTTTCTTGCTTTCTTTGTTTTTGTTTCTATCCTTCTTGTTATTAGTTTTTCTGCTTTTTGAGGATCTGTATTTTCCCTTAATCATGTGTATATTAGTACTGCCCTTTTAGTGCAATGTGTACTACTTTGTCAAATTTCCCAAATTCATACCACCTTATCCTTTTAGTTTTATTTTCTAAAGTTTAATTTTGTTAGTATTTGAAAGCTCTATCAGGAGACTACATAGATGTAGCTGCACCCATAGAGAGCATCAGATATGAATAAAGATTGTCATGGAATGCATAACTGCAAAAAATTCAAAGCAGTTTTGTGTCTATTGTCATGTATATAAAATATTCCTCATATATATAAGAATTATGTCACTATACTTGAGTATATTAGAACTAGTATGTAGCACAGAAACAGAGGCAAGGGAATAGGGGATGGAAGGAGGGAGTGCTATGGGGGTATGTGGGCAAAATTATATTGTTTTGTATGCACGTATGAATATGTGATAAGAAATCCCATCATTATGTACAACTATAATGCATCAAATAAAAAAAGGAAGATTTTCTCTAAAATGAATAAAAATTACTTAGTATTTTTTTAAAGAGAAAGATGAACAGTGAGAGAGAAAGAGACAGAATAAATTTTATTTAGTTTTTCATAAGCCTTCATTGCTCTGATACTTCATTGTATATGTGATGCTGGGGTTTAAACCCACCTCCTTGAATGTGCCAGGCAAACACCATAACCACTGAGTCACATCTCCAGGCCCAGAATATGACTTTAACTTGTAAATATTCACATGCATTCTATATTTTAATACAATGTTTTTACTAACAGAGGTTATAGATAATTTTTATTTTTTACTCTTTATTCTTGTAAACTCCTCAGGAGTAAAGATATCACATTTTATTAAAAGGACATAGAAATAAAACAATGTTCTACAAACTGAAGTGTCAATAGTTCCAGATCCTAATCTCACCTCTTTATTTATAAATACATTTTCACTATCTGTTCTGGAACAATCTTGTTCCTGTGTAGGAGAACTGGCCCTCAAATGTTGTGAGACTGAAGAAAACAGGCAGAAGATCAAGGATTTCATAGAGTGCTACTTCCTGGGGAACTTACTGACAGAATTAAGTCTTGGGTGGCACCAAGTTCAAGTGGAACCACATATTTTGTGTCAGTCCTGGAAGCAATGTTAGGACAAAAATAACTTCATCCAAGTCAGAATATATGGACATGGCTTTGGCCTCAGGGAGAACTTGGGAAGAATTTCTGAGATTCTCTTTACTCACCATCAACTTCTAACATATTCACCATGTATTATAGTGCCTCACCTTACTGAACTTCCTGATGGTGTTCTTCTCTTTCATTCACAACCTTTGTTTCAGTTATGTTTATTTTTCTTTTTGAAAGACAACTTCTCCCTAACACCAAACACATGAACCTATTTTTTTCACTTCCTTATTAACTTAAGCCTCACCTATTTTTTTCTTGTTTTACTTTTGAAATTATTCATTGTTAACCACCAAAGAATAGTTAGACATAGGCACCTGAAAAGACAGGGGGTTGACTAATTATTCTCTAAGGAAATAATACGGGATATTTTTCTAAAGCCCACGTGTTAGTGAATGTTTGTATCTCTGTAAACAAAACATTTTGTAAGAACAAGGTAGATGAGGAAAAGTTTATTTTGGTTCATGGTTTCAAAGGTTCAGTCCGTGGATGGCCAACTCCATAGCTCTGCACCTGAGATGAGTCAGAGGATCATGGCAGAAGGATAAAGCAGAGGAAAGTAGTTCAGAACCTGACAACCAAGAAGCAGAGAGAGCTCTGCTCACCAGGGACAAAACATTACCCCCAAAGACATGCCTGAGTGACTTACCTCCTGTATTCATTCTCTACCTGTCTACAGTTATGACAGTTATCTCCCAGTTAATCCATATCAATTGATTTATCTACTGATTAAGTTACACCTTTCATAATCCATTATTTCACCCAACTGTAGTTGTTATTCAATGACAAATACATAAAATCTACATTAATAATATTTGTGTGTTTAAATTTTGCTTACCTTTGTTCAGTGATTGAATAACAAATATTTATGAATTTTGATGTACTTTTGAAGTCAATTATTTTTTTAAAGTATTCAACTCTTTTTTTCAGAATCCTTCCATTTTGAACCTCATGTAATTGAAGTTCATGTTCAAGAGCTTGGATGTGCCGATCCTCATGCTGATACATGTTTGAAAATACATTCAGTGAGGACTTGGTAGTGGGTAATTCAGCTTACCATCACATTTCTCTGTTAATTTCTTTTTCAATTTTCATTCCTTAATGACCACAGAACTTACATAAAAACAAAGTTTTCTATGGAGAGAAGAGCAGGTTAATATAATTACTACTTCTTATAAAATAATTATTTTTTCTTGGTTTTAATTACTACATGAGTCTTTCATAAACTATTGAAATAAAAACACTTTATATTAATAATTTTTAAGAGAGAAGGAGAGATTAAGATAGAAAGAAAGAAATTAATTTTATTTATTTTTTCATTTGACCTTTGTTTCTCCTACACTTAATTTTGTATGTAGTGCTGAGATTCAAACCCAGGTCCTTGCACTTTTTAGGCAAGTATTCCAACAATGCTTAGCCAACCCTCCAGCCCTTATGTTAATACTTTTTAAGCTTGGCTTCTTTAAACATATGCCCTTTACATATATATTCAGATTTTACATTCAAGAAGGAAAATGTGGTCTGGAGTGGTGTTCAGTGGTTATAGCACTTTCCTGGCATGTGCAATAACCCAAGTTCAAATCCTACAAACTCTAGCACCACATATACAACTAAGTGTCAGTAAAACAAGATCCAGATAAAGAAAGTTGATTCTCTCTCAATAAAAAAAAAAAAATAAAGGAAAATTTTTTTCTGATTGTTTGGTTATTAACTTGAATTTTTTGTATAGTTTTATTTTTATCCTAAGTGTTATCAGTAAGAGTGATGTAAGGATACATGTACTTTTAACTTCCTTAAAAAGGATCTCATTGAAGTGTATAAATGTCTGTTAGCACCCTAAACAGAACAGATAAACTCAAATATAGTAGTAACTATGATAGATCCTCTAAGTCAGGAGTTTTTTTTATTTTTAGAAAAAATTTTAGCAGAGTAAGTAAATAATAATATAATCACAGATAAATGAACAAGATTCAGATGAGCAAAGAGAATGAAGTGAAATATTCTAGTCCCGGGTGTCTGTGGGTTAGGAAAAAACTGAGTATAGTCTTGACATCTGTTATCTGAGAAAATGGATATGGTTTTATTATGCAGATTGGTTAATAAACTACATGGTCTAAAATCAGTTTGACATTTTAATTTAATTTGTCATAAGTTAATTTAAACATAATATCTTGCACACTAATGGAATTTTTTCATAGCTCTTTTGCTCATATGTTACATAAATGACTTCTCTGTAGAATAGAAATTGAATTTGAAAATTTTTACCATCAATTGATAAACAATTTGTTCATATCAATGTATCAATATAGGATTAACTATTGTGATCAATTATTAATCTCTATTATGTTAATTTAAAGGGATTTGCTAAAGCTAAGAATATCTAAATGTAGACTGCATTTTATGTTTGTAAGAGTTTCAACAAAACAGATTACTACAATGACAGTGATTTTCTTTAGGGGATTCAGGCATATTCAAATCATGAGATAATTTGGATAACATTTGCAGTCGTATTAAATTTAATCCCCCACTGGGGAAACAGAGGTCTATGGAAGTTAAGTAACTTGTTTAAAATTCTCCATATTGATTAAGATTATGAATCATATCAAGCTTTGAGGTCAAGACAGAAGTGAAAAGTAAAGCCAGTGTCATGAGTTGGATATTTGTCAAATCACTTTAAAATGAAATTATGAATTTAAAACACAAAACACTAAGTGCTCAGAGGCTTTACAATATTAACATGCTTACCACTTAACTTCGTTCAGAGTATTGCTTAAAAATAGGAAATAAGTGTGCAAATTATAAGATTTTTTTAGCAAGAAGAAATGGTTAGGGACAACCAGAACTAAGTATGCCATTGGATGAACTCCTACGTTCACCATTTTTTCTGATAGATTTTGAAACTTTTTCACCATTGTACATTTCTTTTATATACTCAGAACTCCTAGTTACAGTAAATTGCTGCTGTAGATTCAATTATGACCTGTTACATTTTCATCTTTCACTCTGATCCCCAGAAAGTCTCCCTGTCAAACTGACCTGTTCTGTTATGGCCTGAAGGAATTAAGTAAATTTAAATGTATTAAAACTTATCTTCAAATGTATTAAACTTATCTTCCATTTTTAAATTCCATTTCAAATATTACTTCTAACTTGAAAGCACAATTTGTGTTTTCTATTAATTTCTAATATCTTCTCTCTGGTGCAGGAGTGATGCTCTTTCAACACAACTATTTGGTTTCAATAAAATCTCAGTGCATATACATATACTATTTTTTATATTCCTTTCCTCCCTCCCTATAAATCCTGTCTCTCTGTTTCAGCCATTCATACAGAGCTATTTTTTCCAGATTAAGAATTAGGAAATAAAGTTTAAGCTTTTCAAATGATTGGTGGATCATAAAGTAGAAAACTGCATATTATTCTGTGAAGGGTTAGGTCCAGTCTAGGATAAGCTAAGGATGAGCAGGTATATTACTCCCTCATACCTTGGTCTTTTTCCCTTTAACCTTTTGAAAGTCAATTTGTAATATTTCAAAACTCCCATATTTCTTGAGGAAGAATTTAAGTCATATAACCAGGTTAAAACATTAAAATAGTACAGATTATTTCCTCTATGTGATTTGTCATTTTGCATGTACTGTAATGAATAATTTATTAGACACAAGGCAAAATTATGTGACAATTTAATAATTTAGTTCATAAGTCTTGAGTAAAGCAACAAAAATTGATTGTGGAGAAAAGATAGGTTACCAACAATTTCTTTTTGACATTTCTGGAAGACATCACTTATTTTCCACTTTTGGGCTCCCAATCTAATTATGCTCTTTTTTGTCATCATGTAAAGATTACTACAGATATCTCCAGTGTCACCTTTCTAGTTTATTCTACCTCAAATGTATTAACGTCACCACCACAATGTCTTATATGTTAAAGTCTTTCCTGGTTGAACAATATCATGAAAGAGTATTATTCTTTAATCTGCCTGGAAACTACTCTATCTTCTTATGTGGCCTTCATTGACCACCTGATTAGGAAGCTGTGTTTTTCCAAGTTCTGTTGCAAATACCATAGTATCACAGAATGGGTAAGTTGTAAACAAAAGAGGTTTATTTTAGCTCATGTTTCTGCAAGTGCAAGGTCAATGGGCCATATTTCCTGGTGGTTTTCTTTCCAATAGAATCCTAATTTAGCTTGGGCCATCACATGGCAACAAACTGGGGACATGTGCATGTATCTCTCTTCTGGTCTCTTTTGCTATACTTTCAAACCCACAGAAATCAATTGTGGTGGCTCTATAATAATGACCTTTTCTAATCTCCATCCCTGCCTAAACACCAAACTCACATTAAATTTCCATGCTATTAATACCTCACAGTGGAGACAGAATTTTATCTCATGAAACCTTGAGAACTACTTAAATCATATCCAAATCATAATAGAAACACTACTAACTTCTGAGCGCCTATGGTCCATCCCTTTCATATTATCTCTGTCACACACTGGGTTCATTAGTATTTGAAAGGTATAGCATGCTTTTAAATGATTATATATATATATATGTATATATATATATATATATAACTCAATGATGACACTAATGTAGAGAGGGATTGAAAATTAGTAAGTTAATCATCAAAGGTTTTTGACCATTATAAATATTTTTGTCAACACTGATTGCCATATATGAATGGATGGCTTAGTAACATCTTTAATTAACATCTCTATGGATATGTAATTCAAAAACTATATAATTTGCTCTTTAAAAATGTACAATGAATTGTTTTTTTAGTTTTCATTCTGTTTATAGCTGCAAAACTATGTTCTGCAAACACCTGAAATGAATGAGGAAACAGATCTTTCTTAAATCCTGCAGAATAAAATATAGCCTGTCAACACCTTGATTTTAGAAAGTTAAAATCAACTAACTGAAGAACTGTAAGACAATCTTTGTGCTGTTTTAGTAACTGATTCGTGTTAATTTGTTATAGCAGAGCAGAGATTGAAAACTAACAAAGCTGTCTAGTTAAAGGGTACAAAGATTGTGGTCAAATGCCCTGGAGTTAGTAGAATAGCATATCATAAAGATACATATCAAAAAGATTTTTAGATTATAAAATTCAAATGTATAAAATAATATAAGTAAATTTAGCAAAAACATAATTGGAGAAGAATATATAGATTTACTAAGGAGATTTAGAACATGAAGTTTGCTCTGTTTTCTGAGAAATGAGAATATGATTAATAATTTGAAGTAGTGCAGTTATATGGGCAGTTATTCATAATAGAAATACCAGGCCCTGCTGGTAGGTTTCATGAAACTACACTGGAGGAGAGGAAGACAAAACATCAAATGCAAGACTTTTAATAATTCAGGTGAGAATATGTTGTGCATGGTCCAAATAATAAGAATGAAATTGGGGGGAAAATGGAAGCATAACGGATTAAGTTTAAGTAAATTAACTAAAAATGTGTGGTATCTGAGCGTGGGCTATGAAAAACTATGATTAACACATGATGGCACCTGTATTTCTGGCTTGACTGATGGAGATGGAAAAGAACGAGGGTGTTATAAAGGAATCAGAGATGAAAGAGATTTATCTACAGAATATTAGAATTCCTGAATGTATTTATTGCTAAATCTCAGCTTCCGTATCTAGTCATTCAGGTCTGTGAGATTCCCTGTATCTGCAAATTAAATCATTCTTATGTCTTATTTCAAATTGATATTTCATTGTTTTTTCAGGTTATATGGCAGTCATTTCCATTGACAGTGAATAAAGATGTAAGGCATAGAGGTATTGTAAAAATGAAAAATAAAATGCACACTCTATGTTTCTATGTAGGTGAAAAAAATGAGGAAGAACTCATGAATCATACTTTAAAAAGCCACTTTATGGTTTGCGGTAGTGAGGAGTTGTGCTGACAGAACAAATTGATCTGCCTGGATCAATTTAGGCCATAATATTTAAATTCATGAGTTACCAATGAGGAAGACAAACATTTCCCACTCCAATTAACACTTTATCTGCAGGCACATAACTGCTAAAGATATTGAAAATGAAATCAAGTACCCAAGATATTTCAAGTTATCAAAAGTTAGGAATGTATTATATTATACCTAAATGCTATGGTCAGACTGTGGAAATGCAAGCTGGATCCCAGGAAAGATAAAGGTGATGGATCAGTATCTGTGGTTTGGGGAATACCCCAGTAATATATCCACTCCCTTTGTGATGTAGGTAAGCCACATGTGGTTAATAGAGATTCCATTTTAATGCATGATAATATCACCCTTAATATGTGGCAGTATTGCTATATTTAGTTGTTAATCTATTTTAATCCATCACATTTGAATATTCATTAAAACATGTCAACATGATAAAAGGCAAATAGATAAGAAGGCAATTTGAAAGGGTGCTAATAAATGTATGACACTGGCAAAATAACAACATAAAATTTATTAAATCAAGCTTGGATCCAATTAAAATCTTTACTAAGAGTTTCAAGTTTATTTCTCAAGGTATTTCTTTGTTCCAAAGTGTGCAAACATATTTGTTTAGGTTTTCATTTCCTTCTTAAAATCTGTGTTAATATCTATAGTACATGATGCCTGTAGGAAGAATTTTTTATCATTATGGGCTATCATTATGGAGAAAACACTCAAGTTTATGTCTCTCTATTTGATAATTTAGCTTTGGCAGCAGATGATCTGATTCTGAGTCTGTCTACAGTGAATAATTGAATGTCAAAAATGTTTTAAATTAAATTCTGACAAAGATGAAATGCTTTGTGGGGGAATGTAAATGTTTGTTAAATTCTTTGTCCTCTTTTTCATGGCCTCTTAATGGTTGCAATCTTATATCTACTTTAGCAAAAAAGAGTCTGTGTGCTATTTAAGAATCTGTGAGGAGAGCCTTTAGGCACATTACATCTGTTCTTCTGTACTCTTCCACCTTCTTAGTATATTGTAAGTGTAAAATAAAAAGAGAAGCAGTGAAAGAATATTTGGCAGGATGACCTATTTTGTAGCAACGTATATTTTATTTCCTATTTGCAGCTATAGATAAGAAATAGGGCTGATAGTGATTTCAAACTATTAATTACAAAGCAATGTTGTATAGGACTTAGAAGAAGCCCTCTGATATACAATAGAGTCTAGTGAATAACACAATAAAAAATGGCTAATAATTTTCTTATATGAGGCTTGTGCATATATCCACTTCCTATTTTTAGATTCACTGTGGGCACTTAGGGAAATGAAGTGCAAGGGAATTCCAGCCTTTCGGGAATAAATCTTGGTTTAGATATAAAATGTACACTTTAGATTAAGACTGACTTGGATTCAAATTTTAGCTCTACCACTCATTATTCGTTTGATATCATTGAGGTTTTTAAATAATTAGCTTCTGTTTTCTTATCCATAATTTGAGAATTTTATGTTCCTCACTTAATAATTCAGTCAGCAAACATGTATTGTATCCAACTATGTATAGTCTATACATAGTTGGCATGGAAGCTGAGTTACTTTGTGCCTTTGTAGACCTTAACTTCTAGTGGGATGCAATAAATGAGACAATAAAGCATGTAACAAGCTAGGTTATTATAAATGCAATAAAAATAAGAGGGAAAAATGGTAGGAAATGTGTGTGTCAGTATTTAGAGTTTGATATGAAGAATTCTAAGATAATGTATATGCTTTTATCCAATCATTTTAACAGTAGTGGATTGTTGGATAGACTGATCTATCAATCAGAAATGGTAACATAACAGTAAGGTTTCTTTCATCGTTTTTTCTTTTTCTTTATTATTTATTCATTTATTCATCCAGGATTGAGTGCAGGGTACTTATCTATTGAGCCACATCCCCAGCCCACCCCTCTTTATTTTTTATTTTGAAACAGGGTCTCACTAATTTCTTAGGGCCTCCCTAAATTGCTAATGCTAACTTTGAACTTGTTATTCTCCTGCACTCAGCATTCCAAGTCCCTGTGATTACAGGCATTTGCCACCACATATGGCCATTTTTTCTTTTCATTGAAGAAACAAATCCTTACTGTTTGGGTCTGGAGCAGTGGCTCAGTGGTTGTGGTGCTTACCTGGCGTGTGCAAGTACATGAGTTCAAACCTCAGCACCACTTACATAACAGAATGTCACAGGAATGAAAACCAGATGAAAAACTTAAATAAATTTGATTCTCTCTTTATTTCTCTCTCACTGTCCCTCTCTTTTATTTAAAAAAAATCCTCACTGTTACAGGAATAATTATAATTATTTATTTCTTATAAAGCTAGTACCAAGACCTCTATTGAAACAAAAAGGAAGATATTAAAAATCAGATAAGGTTGAGTTCCTGTTAATTGTAATATGAAAACATATGCCTATTACATGATAAAAATTTTTTGATGGAAAGAGAAATTGACAAATCTCTGAGACCAAAATTTCTAGTTTTAATATATGACATGATGCTTTTTTTGTGAAACCCACTAGGATTTTCCTGAAGAAAGTTTGAAGTATCTACTCTTCATTTTCTTCTGGTTCACTCTGGTTGCTAGGAAGTATTATTCTAATAAACACATTTTGATTGGGTGGCATAGGTAGCATCTATGCACATAACTGATGCCTGCATAGAATGACAACTTGTGCCTTTTCTCTGAGAACCAACTGAACTTCGGTGCATGCAGTGGATCCTTGCTACCATTGGCAAGAATGTTACTGTTATGCAGATGAAAATTGAACTTCAAATAGTCATTTTAATTATCAAGAATTTGAATGACTTATTCCTAAATTATGCATATCAGTAAAGAACCAGACACATATTCTCTTTCTTTTTTTCTTATTTACTATCGGTAAACAACCAGACATTTATTTATCATCACTAGGAACCTCTCCATATTTTCTACCTGGTAGCATCTGGAAATATATTTGTGTTCAAATGTGCTTAAAAGTTAGAATATATAGAATCACTTTGCCTATCTAAAATTATTTGTGGAGAAAAAAATAGGCTAGTTTAAACCATTTTCTATATTCTAAATATTGTAAAATGAATAACATCAGACACTAAGATAAGAAATAAATTTGTTCGAAATAAGATTCTTTGAAAGGACTGGGAGTAGTAGCTAATTTCATGAATGTTTCCTCTGCATTTTGACTTCTGTAAAATAAACATACATTGCCTTTATATAAACATAGATTTCAACAGAATAAAAAAATTATTTCATAATTATTTACCACATTATTATATTATGGATTTTAAATGAGCCAAATTTCATTAATGTCCTATGATGACTCTCCATTAACTACTGTCTGACATCATTTTTCATTAATAATTGCATTATAATCTGTATTTTAGTTATTATATTTATTATAGATTACCAGAGGCAGAACCTGGACCTAACACCAATTTCACTGCTTCTTCCCACTAGTTAACTCCTGACTTACAGCTGTCTGCAGGTCAACCTCAGCTTCTATAGATAATGAACAAGGCTTGAATCCTGGAAACAGAGACTAACCTTAGGACAAAAGCCACTTCCACCATCACTATTGAATGTAACCCGGCTCCAGAAGTAGATGAGAAAATAGGGCATCTGGAAGGGTCTTGGTAGTTTGGAGTCCCTGATTTGCCCACTGTTTCTGTGGGATCTTTCTTGGTAACTTTTTGATTTAAAGATTCAATGAGGAGGCACTTGCCTCGTCAGTTACAGCACTTGCCTAGCATGCACAGGCACAGAGCAATTAAGGCCATGTTAAAAACTAAATGAAAAATGATTCTCTTTTTCTCTTCCTCTGTCTGTCACTATCCTCTCTCAAAAAGAAGAAGAAGATTTAATGAGGAGCAGACAATTTCAATGAAGTCTAAGCCTGATACTCCAGAAGGATTAGTAAGAAGAACTCATTTAGTAAAAGTAGCTATAGTCAACTAAAAATGGATATGGTGGGGTTGAAATTCTAATCTGTTCCCGACTTTTCCTGTGTTGGCATTCTATAACTTCTGTAGTCAAACACGATCTTTCCAAGTTAGTATTCATGAATTATAGCTCCACAGAGTTTCAAGGACCAACATTCAGGATCTGTTAGGGACCCATATGGAGGAGAATTAGAAGCCTCCTCCTGGAGAGATGGGTAGCAGGGTTTTGATAGCACCCTGTGAGTTAGATAACCCTGCACGTGGTAGATCCAAATGATTCTTTTTTTTTTTTTTAAGAGAGAGAAACTGTGAGAGAATCAATTTTATTTATTTTTTCATCTAGCCTTTGTTTCTGCAACACTTAGTTGTATATGTGGTGCTAGGATTTGAGCTCAGGTCCTTACCCATTCCAGGCAAGCACACCAAACACTGAGCCATCATTTCAGTCCCCAAATGATTCTCTTAATGCTGCCCTTTCTAAGCTACACCAATCCATGGTTTCAGCCTGTGAACTGGGTTCTGGAAGGTGCAAAGTAGGATATCCCCATCAGGAATTTCAGTGCTTCAGCAGCACTTATTTACCCCCACCCCCACCCCAGGCTCACCTAGCCATGACTACTATTTCCAGGAAATGCTGCAGAAATAAAAATATGCCCTGAAGAACCTTGAATTAGGTGAAGGCTGTCAGCACTATCCACCTATTCCCTTGCTAGGTACTCCACAATTTTTTCAGCATTTGGGTCTTTTTTAAACTGGAATGTGGAGTGTGGGACACCCAGACAGGGCTGGCTTTAACGGCTGTGTTTGAGAGCATCCCACTTAGAATAAAAAGAAAGCACAGAGTTTCGGAGTGAGACACATATTTCTGGCATACTTCACATGGAGTCTGTTTTTCTGTTTGTTTTTACAAGTGTGCAGTAAAATTAAATTAATTTATAAGTACCCCTCATTATTTGCCTTAATATTTGGAATTGTTGCTGGATTTGAATCTTCTTATAGGCAGATATTTTTCCTTTTATTATTTATTTATCAGTTACAAGGTCACTAATTTTCTATTTACTGTATGAATTTTATAGTACAAATGTGGATTTGATAGGAAAGGATAGATTTTATAATCAAGCTTCCAGGTTTA
>PVKS010046455.1:0-13295 GCA_004027875.1 Aplodontia rufa
TTCCTCTCCTTACATTTTTATCGCTTTTCAATGGAAGCCCCTAAGATTCCTCAAGGGTTCTCCTCTTGCAGGTAACGAAAGGGATTTCCAAGCATTGTGCTACACACATGGGGGACAGCTAGTCTGTTAGCCAGCTTTCTCTGCAAGCAAAATCTTGTTTTTCTAATTTGATGCTTCTCTTCTTTTAACCCAGGTATTGCATGGAATGGACGGAACAGAGGGAGTTGATCATCTGCCTGGATTGCAACACAAATTCGTGTTTAAAAAAAAAAAAACCGCCAAGCAATTTCAGAGCCTTACAACAAATTTCTATAACAACAGAATATTAGGGGCTGGAAAAAAAGGTTTTTGAACGGGGTCTGGTGTCAAGTGAATGATTCCTGGGCCTAGCTTTTTGAGTTTTCTTTGATTCTTAGCCACCGATAGATTTGGGTGTGGCTTCAAGACTCAAAGGCACTTCTGAAAAATAAAATCCGAATCACTTCTAAAGGCTTTCTAACGTATTTCACTGTGAGCAGATTCTTTGAACCCTAATTTGGAATGCACGTGGTTGGGAAGAGAAATGAAAACAAAGGAACATGGAGGAACTCTTCACCTTGCACCCTCCCGCCAGCAAATGCTTCCTTAAGTCTTCCATGAGGCTGTGGGGAGCTTTGGCAGCTTTGGAAACCGTCCCGAGACCAAAGCTTCAAAACTGTTTGTGCAGTTACAAAGTAGCAAAAGAAACTTTAAAGAATACATGCACTGCTTAAAATTCCATTTTCTTTTCTTGAAAGGAGCAGGAAAAAAGATAAGAAGAAGAAAAATAAAATAAAGGAAGAAGAAGAAGAAAAGAAACCGGTGGACTTGCTTGCGAATGGAATTTTGTTCCATGTCGTATCTGGGAACACTGGAGAGCCACCTCTCCCACTGTCCTGGTGCCCGCTGTGGTCACTGGGGTTAAAAATGACAGGGGTTTTCGTACAAGAAGAAAATAAACCACACTACCGTGTACCGGTGTCAGATAAGGGAAGGAAAACCAGGTTGAAATGGTGGGGAAATACAGAGAGATAGAGAGAAGAAAATAAAAACTCATGCACGGGGCGAGCTTGGAAAAAATTAAAAATACCTTCATCGTCACCACGCTCATTACTGGTGATATCATCTGCGATTTTCTTTGTGTTGGCTCCTGGGGTCAAATTGTAGAGGAAAATAAAAAGGGGGAAAAAGAGAATTCAAAAACAATGATTTTGCCAAAAATCCAGAGAAGAGAGAGATTCTACTCAGTAAAAGAAAAAAAAAATGTAACACAAAAAAAGTTCAAATCTGTTACATTTGGATTTAAAAATTAATGAAATAGGAAAATGCAAGAAAACCATAGAAACAGAAGGATGTTAAGAAGAAGAAATTCAAAATGTTACTTGTAAAAAAATATAAGTTCCGTGAAAGATGCATTTTTGCAGGTTAAAATTATACTACGGCAAAATCAAAAAGAAGACAAAAAAAGGAAAAAAAAGAAGAAAAAAAGGTAATGTGAGTTCTTTCAAAAAAAAAGAGAGAAAAATAAATTATTAGAACAAACATTTCCCACATATTAAAAGAAATGCATACAAAATATTCAATTCACCTTTAATTACAATAATGAGTCTGTGGAAAATCACCCGTAGGCTTGAGTTAGGAAATTTGCAAACACACGCAGAGATTTGTGCACAACCATCAACCCTGGAGAGCTGCCATCCAGAGATCACCAATACGGACATGCATTGCATGCATTAGGGTTTGCAAAACCCCACATTTTCAGGGTGTGAAAGTAGTTCATTTGAGTCACCAATGCTTTCGACTGTTAAAAAAACAAGTGTTCCTTGAAACAGGACTTATGGAACTGACACTGTAGCTTACACTGTCTGCTTGCAATACGTTGTAAATATCCTTCGACAGATATTGTTGCAAAAGTGTATTTTATAAAAAAAAATGAGAAGCCACGTACCTTGTTGGTCCCAGGAAGTACGCTATGCATGGGATTTGAAGGAGCACCCAGTGAGGAAATGGGATCCCTTATCCACAGAAAAAAAAATTCTGTTGTGTTCTTTGGACACCATGGGCTATTTTGCGTTTTGAGATTCCATTGATCCATGAGGGTGAACGCTTGGCATTTTCTCCTGCTTCCTTCTCTGTAGGTGGACGTAAGCCACCAGCACTTAACCGGCTGCCCATCAGGGAATCTGTCAATCCACGTGTCCATCAGCTTGCCCGGGTTTGCATTTTCTTAGGGGGGAGCAGGTTTGGGGACCTGCCAAGGACTGTCCTTCATATCTGTATAGCTCAGAAGAGCTTTGCACACTTCGGAGGACCTCACATCCACAATGCTGTCTTCCTATAAGTATTCCGGATTTCTTCTGGTCCATGTGTGGTCCTTCTAGTTGCACTGACCATCTCTTGGGTTTTTTTTTTTTCTTTTTAATTTCTTCAGCTTTATCAACATAAACTGTATTTCAAACCCACCTGTTGGACTGGATTGCTGATATACTGTATTTCAAAGGCTACAGAGTTGGCCTCTCATGGAGAAAGCCTACTGTGAATCACAGATTAAATTGTCTATATGTCACAAAGCAAACCCTTCTTGCTTCTGAAAATACGGTAATTAATTTACTAGTGAATTTTTAAAATTTTGCTTTGTATTCATTTCTAAGTCTCTGTAGGGATGAGTGATCTCATTCCTATGCTGATATTTTCAAAGTCTATTCATGCCATCCTTGATTTATCTCCTTGTGGGGCTGAACGATCTTCCCACAGCGTAAAGAATCTAAAAGACTTGCCATGTTCTTTACGAAAATGTCCATTCACACGTTTGCTCCAGATCAACAGAACTGGGTTGGGGGTTTCTTGTTGAATTCTTACAACTCTTTATATATTGCAGATCAAAGTTTTATTTTTTATTATTTTTTAATTTTTAATTTTAATTTTTGAAGAGAAAAAAGCACAGCAAGAGAGAGAGAGAGAGAGAGAGGGAGAGCGACCACATCAACTTTATTTGGTTTTTCTGGTGTCTTTCGTTGCTCCAACACTTAGCTGTGTTTGTGGTGCTGGGGTTCGAACCTGGATCCTTGCACATGCCAGGCAAGCACTGTAACCACTGACCCACTGCTCCAGCCCCGAGTTAAAAGTCTTTAACACAGATATCATTGGCAAATCCTCTCTGGCAGTGTCTTTTGGTGGCTTCTCATTTGTTTTTTCTTCAAGGTGTCCTAAATGATGTTAAATTTTTGTGAGGTCCAGTTGTCCCTTTGTGTCTTTTAAGAACTGCTTCTCTCAGGTAACAAAGCCCTGCAGATTTTCACCCACAATGCTCTCTCTTTCAGAGAGCGGAACAGCTTTAGTTCTTAGCATTTCCACCGTTCAATCATTTTCCAATGTTCAGTTGTATCTGAGCCCAATAGTTGGAATTCACATTTTGGTGAAACCCTACCCTTTCCTCTCAATTTTTCTCCCGTTATTGGAGATTGAAACACAGGGGTATTTTACCATGGACTTACACCCCAGCCCTCTTTATTTTTCTATTTTTCATTTTTGAGTCAGGGTCCCTCTAAGTAGCTGAGACTGACCTCCAACTTGCCAACCTCCTACCTTGGCCTCCAAAATTACTGCATTGGCAGGATGCCCCGCTAACTTGTTCAATTTTTGTGATCACTTTGATGAAAGTGTATTGTCTATAAATGCAAATGTTTATTTCTGAACTTTTCATTTCATTGATCTAAACTTTATGTGTTCATAATCCACAGCCTCAATTATCCTAGCTTTATGGTTTATTTGTTTATATATTGGTAATGAGGATTGAATGCAGGCATGCATTACTACTGAGCCACAACCCCAGACTGTTTTATTATTTATATTTATGTTTATTTTGAGTCAGGGACTCACTAAGTGGCTTAGAGACTCACTGCCTCGGTGAGGCTGGCCTCAAACTGGCCGTCCTCCTGCCTCAGCCTCCCAAGTCACTGGGATTACAGGCATGAACCGCAACATCCCGTTTATGTTACATTTTAAAACAGAAAAGTGTAAGTCTTCAACTTACTTTCCCTTTCCTTGTTTTGGGGATTCTTAGGGTCTCACCGCTTTCCAGGAAAACTTCTGAATCTGCTGGTTGGCTGGAACAGAAACCTAGTCTGAGAGTTTGATAAAAATGACTTGCCAAACCACAATCCAAAATTAATTCTGCACAGGAAAACCTGGCCCAGCATATAATTAGATACCACCTATAATGTTCAGCATACATTTAATTTTATACACTTCTGTTCTTCTTCAATACGAGTCTGCTCCGTATGTCCCTACAAATATAACTAATTAAATGGCTTGCAAAGAAACCTTGTTCTCTTGGGGATCTAATTTAAAAACAAAAATGAGATACATGCATGCAGACATTTAAAGATACAGAAAAATGAGTCTGCTGCAGCTTATCCCAGAGTAAACCTAGCTCGTGTCTGCCCAACATGGCCAAAAATAATTCAAATACGCTATTATTTGTATCTTTCCTTCTGTAATTCAATCTTTCCCTCAAAGGCCAAGATAACATGCCCTTACATTACACCATTAGTGGGCCCATCCAACCTCCGTGGGGAATCGGGTCATAAATATTAAAGTGCATATTTAAAGAACTTCAAACAAAAGTAAAGCTATTCTCTCTTGAAAATTTAAATACGCCTTCATAAATAAAACATGTCAAGGCCTGAGGTCCTGGGGAGTCTGAGGCAGGAGGATCTCAAGTTGGAGGCTAGCCTCAGCAATTTTAGCAACACTCTCATCAAATAGGTGAGACTCTATCTCACAGGCAAAAATAAAAAGGCAGGGGATGAGTGGTCAACTCAGTATTTGAGCACCCCTGGGTTCAATACTGAGCACCAATAAAAAACAAAACCCAGGACTGGAGCAGCCTCCAGTTTCTCCCAGCTAAGAGAGCCCTATGTCCAACCCATGGACCGAGGAGGTCAGTGAAGGCTGATGGAAATGCTCCGGTTTGGGCTGGATTCCTAGGCAGGCAAATCTAGCAGGCTCCATCTCGTCACGTTTCACATGTGCTTAGCAAGTTTGGACGCTGTGCTGAGCCCTGCGTTTGTGAGCATAGATTCATAGCATTGTGTTGCTTGTACCCATGGTCTAGAGGCCAGGTGTTTACTCCGCAAATCTCTGATCCTTCCAAAACCTCTACTCACATAAGAACTTGGGTTACTGTCTGATTCACTGCAGCGGCGATTTTCTCCACAAAGCTTGTTTTTGTAATGTGATACTTTCATGAGTTACAGTGTTACAGTGTTAGCTACAGAAGGATAAAAATGTTATTTATTATTTTACTATTATTATTATTATTACGAGGTAATGGGGCTTCGCTAAGTTGCTTAGAGCCTCTCAAGTTGCTGAGGCTGGCCTCCAACTTCAATCCTCCTACCTCAGCCTCCCAAGTCGTTAGGATTATAGATGTGTGCCACTCTGCCTCGCAATTTACCCCTTATTTTCCACTTCTCTGAATTTCCTGACTTCGGATAACGTCGACACAACGAGGCACATGCATGTGAGGCACACGTGTAACATAAATACTACACGCATAACACACATACACGTGTTTGTACATACATGTTACAAAACAGTAGTGGAAATCATGCACTCCTAATTCCAAGCCCTTACTGTTATCCAGTTGCAAACCTAGCTTTATTAGAATACGGGGATCCCATTTGTACTAACCATAAGAAGGTAAATACAGATAGAGCAACACAGACTTCTCCATGCGCTGTGCGAAACTCATTCTTAAGCAGGGAAATACAATGTTGCATTTTTAAATCTGAGAGTACACTTTATGTTTAGATCTGCCAGGATTTTCTTTTCATGTCCTACTTAAGAATCCTTTCATTTCTTTAACCTTGACAATGAGCTTTTGTGACAAAGAAAATTTCAGGTTTAATTCTGTTAAATTTTCTACCCATTCAAAAACGCTTCATTGCGATGGTGGAGATGAGAGGTATTTTGTGCATTTCTCTCTTTGTCTCTATTTTTAGGAGGCAGAGGCTGGGAAATGCAAACACTAGTGAAGCTTTCTTGTTTTTCCCCAATGAGGAAGAATTGGTTTCATGGAGTCCGAGGCTGGGATCAGAAGAAACGGAAGAATTTTACGTGCTGAGCCTCAGCCTGGCCTCTCCCCTTCGAGCCCCCGGATTCTGACGCACGGACTCACACAGCTTTGTTCTGCTGCTGAATTTCGCTGTGGAAATGTTTCTGTTCTCTGAATGAAAGGGAAACGCGATCACACACACACATCGCTCTCATTTCTTTAAGAACTCGCGGCTAATGGAACCCATTCCCTCCCAGGCATGGTTGTGAGCTCGGAACCGTCTCACCGTGTTCTTCAAAAGGGGACGAATTTAAAACTGCATTTGGCTAGACACCGTGATGCACTTTTGTAAGAAAACTCAGGTGGAAAGTGCTACTGGCTTGTATTTGTCCTAAAAAGCAATGGATTAAAAACAACAACTTCTGCAGGAGAAAAACAGAAATTTTCCTACCTATCACGTCTTGCAAGCAAGGTAGTTGTAGGAAGTTACAGTTCTGCTGCAAAGAGCTAACTCTGATGTAAAATCATTTTGCAGTCAGAGAGAGACTGAGGGGGGAATTTCTACTTCATTCTTCCCTCCTTCCCTCTGTCCTTTCTTCCATACTAGGCACCAAGTCCATGGGTGCTAAACCACTCACCAACATCCTCAGTCCTTTTATTTTTATTTATTTTGAGACAGGGTCTTGTTAAGTTGCTGAGGCTGGCCTTCAATTAGTGATCCTCCTGCCTGAGTCTCCCTAGTTAGTGGAACAGCAGGCTTGTGTCACTGTACTGCGGTTTTTCTCAGCTTTTATCATCTGGGTCAGAGAAAAACATTCTCAGTCTGAAAAGCAGCTTTCGCATCTGTGCTAGTCAGATCACTCACAAGTTATCCTGAACTTCCCTCCTGTGTGCGTGAGGCTGACATCAGGAGACAGTGCTATCTATGCGTTCCAATCAACAGAGGAAGTCTGGATTTACACGTATCTGTCTCAGTCCTCGAGTCCTGAGTTGTTGTATGAGAACACTGAGCCGCAGTAAAGAGTTTTTTTTCATATTTTTTCCAATGAAGATATGAAAGGTATTATTTTAAGGCTCAGTGGTGACTCAAATCTTGGGAAGGTGAGAAAAGCCTTAGTTCCTTTTAAGAATTCTGCCTTCTTTTGCCACTTTTGAATTTCTCTGCTTGGCCACTGTGCAACTTTGTCTGGTTACAAATTCGGGATGGCCGGGGGTGGTGGCACAGGCCTGTTATTCCAGCAGCTTGGGAGGCTGAGGCAGGAGGATTGAAAGTTGGAGGCCAACCTCAGGCACTTAGTGAGGCCCTAACCAATTAAACAAGACTCTGCCTCAAAATAAAAAAAATAAAAAGTGCTGGGAATGTGGCTCAGTGGTTATGCTCCCCTGGGTTTAATCTCTAGTCCTAGGGAAAAAAAATAGAATCTCATATTAAGAAATACCATTTAGTTACCTACTTGAAAACTTCCTGCATGCACATTGTTTTGTATACAGCAAGCGATGTATAAATGCTATTCTTGTGAGTGGCGCTGGTGCAATCATTCTTCACACACACACTGTACGTTTCTGCTTCCTGGACCCTGCTAATCCAGCAGCTCGTACCCATGTCTGAGAACACAGTCCCTCTGAGCACTCTGTCCTCACACTGGCTCTGGACCTCGGGGAAATCGTGGAGGACCGGATCCGAACACCGGAAACACTTGAGAATTTCCCAGGCCCTGCATTCTGTGTTTGTGAAATATTCTGCGAGTGTCCTGTAAGACATGAATAAAGATTGTTGGAGCCCAGCACTCAGCCGCCCAGAGACCACAGGAGAGATTCGCTCTGCAGCGCACCAAGACCTTGCTGGGGAGGCGCCCATCAGACTTCCACTCCTGCCAGTAACAGCAGCACCCTGGCCACAGCCCTGCGCTTTGTGCACGCCTGAAAACGAAGCTAACGCAGATTGCAAAACGCCACGTGCATTTTTGTTCTCCAGCGAAATCTTACTTGAGTTTTAAACCTGAGGAACTTCTGAAGCTTCTTCATGAAGGAAAGCATTGTCACGGATCCGCAACACCAGCATCTGCACATGCGCCCTGGGGAACGGGGACACATGACAACTGCATCTGCCCCTTGTGTTAAATGAACTCTGGTTTTACGAGGGTTTTGCATCTGCAGAAAAATTACAGCAGTGCAGGAAGAGTGTCACAAGCCCTCGCCCGGTTTGCTGGGCCTTCTCTCTGTGCCATTTGGGGACGTCTGTTGAGATTCCAGAGCCACACTGCAGCTTCCTCATTAACTCAGGCTTTTGGAGAGATCCTCAGGTCACCGATGCTGCAGGATTCCGAGGCGAGATTTACCGGTGTCTCCTTAGCATTCGCTCGGAAACTTCCCTGGCGCTTTGGGGAGCTCTTGCAGGGTGCTCGGCAGGCATTTCGAGGAAGACCCCAGAGCTGCTATTGTGCACGGTCACACTGGGATCATGGTTTTTCAGGGAAGAGGGATGCAGAACAACGCTTCTCGTCACAACACACCCAGGCTGCAGACCGTGCACACCGCTACTGGCTGACGACGCGCTCCAGCAGCTGGCGGGCGTCCTCTCGCTCTCCCTCTGCGCTCCCACATGGCACAGTTTCCGAGGAAGGCTTCATGCACAGCAAAGCCGGAGGAGCAGGGAGCACGGTCCACCTCCTTCAGGAAGGAATAACTCCAGAAATGACCTGTGCTGCTTCTGCATGCAAAACGCCCCAGCTCTTGGTAACAGTTGTTCAACTCCTGCTCCAACTCTCACGCGGCAGGGAGAATTCACTCCACTCCCCCAAGATATCCAAATCCTGACTCCAAACCCTGTGAACCTCTCATGCTGTCAGTAAAGGAAAATGGAGATGCAGAAGGAGTCAAGGTTGCCTATGTGCAGATTTATAATTACACACATAATTCTGCATTATCCAGGAAGCCCCAGGATTCCTCATTAAGGACGAAGAAAGCTCCATCATAGCTGAGCATGGATGTACATCTGTCATCCCAGTGACTCAGGAGGCTGAGGCACGAGGATCACAAGGTGGAGGACAGCCTCAGCAACTCAGCAACACCCTAACCAACTAAGCAAGACCCTGCCTCAAAACATAAAAAATAAAACTATCTGTGGATGTTACTTAGTGATAGAGCAGCCCTGGGTTCAATCCCCAGCACCAAGGGCCAAACTAAAGGAAGGAAAGAAAATAACAACAAAAAAGAAAGAAAGAAAATAGACCTTTCAAAGTCAGAGACTGATTGGAAGACGCTCTTCACTGACTAAGAAAGGAGTTCTCTGATCCAAAGAATGCACTGGCCTCTACATATATAGAAAAAAAATCTACTTAAGGTCCCTAAAGAAAACGATCCCATTGACACTTTCGTGTTAGCCCAAGGAGACCGGAGCAGGACTTCTCACCTATATAATATGTATGTCAGAAGAAAACGCACTGACAGATAAGTTTGTCCTGCTCCAAATCAAAAGCCATAATTTCCCATGGCAGGGATAGGAAATGAATGTCCTGAAAGAGTTGTGCTCATGTATTTCCGGCACACTTTTGAGGTTTAATCCCACAGTACCTCACATTACTGCTCAAAACTCTTTCTCCCTGGGTCTCTGAAAACCGTCTTGCGGTGGCTTCGGGGCCCTGTTCCCACGTCCCAGCTATGCTGTGCATATCTGAAGCCCTTCTTTAATTCCTGGAGCTAAAATGTGGCCTTAGCTCATCTAGAGCATTGCAGAAACCAATTCTAGAGTCCCGCATTTCTCCAAGGAACCTGTGTCCTTCTATATAACGTGTGAGGCTTGTACGTTACGAAGTTGCTACATTGAACCCACAATGACAACGGGACCGACTACATCGCAGTGCCTGCTGACTTACTATAAATAATTGTAGCCTTGAACACCTCAAGAGCTGCTTTGTCCTCACTCTGCACAGAAAGTGACCACAGCAGACTTCACGCCACGTGGTCAACAGGACAAACTCATCCTGGTCACCAAGCCAGCGCCTCCCTCAACCCCATGTCCCTTTGCAAGAAATACAAGACTTTTACTCTAGGTGATAAGTTAGCCGCGGACAAGGAGGTTTTTGTTTTCTTCCAGGAAAAAAGTTTTAAGAAAACACAGATTAATGAAGCAATTATATTAATTACACCTTTGCATCTTTGCAGAAAGAAAAAATAAGTACTATATATAAACAAATAAGCAAACGAAGAATAGATATTAGGAGAAAAGACGCATTCTTGGAAGGTTGGGCTGAGGTAGGTGTTGCAAATTGAGATTTAAGAGGACCGCATCCTAAGGATGAGGAAAGAGTCCCTGCTAAGGGACTGGCAGGTCCAGGTGAGGAAGGGAGGCCAGGATGCTGAGAATTCATGTTCATATCACTTCCCAGACACACTGGGCATTTTAGGCAAGATTGCGCAGCAGATATTTCACCCAAATATTTGGAGAAAGAATATGGGGAGCTGAAACTGTTGATCAGCAAAATAGAAGATAGAACCGTAGACACGAGAGGTTAGGAGGGGCAGCGGGAGAGGCTAGAAAGGGAGGCTAGGAGGCAGTTACCCGAGTACACTCACATCTCAGCAAGTGCAATTTCTCTACACTAGAGCAGAGTGGCTGAAGGACATAGAAATTCATTACATCTGCATTCAAGAACCAGGAGAAGGAATTTCTACGATTCTGTGAACCCAAAAGAATGGATGGATGTTTAAGGAGCTACAAAAGCTAATTACCCTGATGTGATCATTGTACACATTGAGCACCTAGATTTCATTTATGAAATACTCAGACATCACCACACACGGTTGAATAACTACCATGATCATTGAAAGTTGGATTATCTTCCAAAGAATCTTTATACCAATGCCACTTAAGCCATTTCCTGATTGACAAGTGCCAATCAGAAATACTGCATTGTGATAATCTCTATTCTTCCTCAGCTGTGCTGTTGTGGTATTGGGGATTGAATTCAAGAATGTGACAGCCCTGAGCAACTTCCCCAGTCTTTTTCTTTTATTATTATTATTATTTTGTGACAGGATCTTGCTAAGTTGTAGAGGCTGGCCTCAAACTTGGTTTCCTCCTGCTTCAACCACTCAAAGAGCCAGGATGGAAATCTAGTTTGCTACGACTTTAATGTTCTTGTATATTTACATAAATACTGAATTGCTTCATACGCTAATCCTAATGTGGGGATTATAGGAGGGATTTTCTTTATTGCAACTATTTAAGATCATATACTTAATGGCTCTAAGGCAATCATTGCAATGTATTTTAAATGCATAAAATATTGGCATTGGACCAAGTCATAAGCTTAATGCTTTCTAGGTGTTTATAGATTTATGTTAAATAGGAGCCATTTACAAAGACAGTCGTATGAGCGTGAGTTCCACGGAAAACGCATTTGCTACCACAATGACTTTCCTCCTTTAATAACTACATGGAACATCCCGTATGTATGAAATATATGAAGGTTAGAGATTGTTTTCTAGTTTTATTATTATTTGCAGTAACAAGAAGGTAAATCACTGAATGCAGCTCAAAATATTTACCTTCATAAAGAAGAGTAATAAAAAATTGATATATATATTTTAATTATGTAAAAATGCTTGCTGTATATGAAAAAAATCCAGTTCCTTCCTCAAGGCCACATGTGCTGGGCAGTATTCAAAACAGGTTTTATGATTTGCTACAAATTCTTATTTGTGTCTGGGTCTCATGAAATTACTTAGGGCCTTGCTAAGTTGCTGAGGCTGGACTCCAACTTGTGATCCTCCTGAGTCAGCCTCCAAAATTTCTATTGCTCAGGGTATCTAAGTTAGATCAGCATCCATTAGTTAACGAAGATGGTGGCGTTGCTGTGCAGACACATATGCGTGCATTTGCATGTTGGTGCAACACACACACACACAACTGAGATTCCACAGTTTTGTGAATGTGGACACAATACACACACACAGGTGCATGCACCCACCACTATCCCACATAAAGACCTCACAGTCACACACTGCAAAATAGCATTTTACTCAGTGACGGACAATGTGTCCCCAGTGCTTTCCCAGTGTCCCCTGAGAGTACGTCAGTATCCAATATGAGCTTTGCATGTCTCTAACCCCAGTGACTGGGGTGGAGGCTGAGGCAGGAGGATTGCAGGTTTGAGGCCAGCCTCAGCAACTTAGCAAGACCCTGTCATAAAATAAGAAATAAAAACAAAAAGGCTGGGGATGTGGCTCAGTGGTTAAGCACCCCTGGATTCAATCTCTGGTACAAAATTCATAATAACGATAATAATAAATGAACAGGTTTTAAAAGTCATGTCAAGAGAGTAACCCATTCACCTTGTGTAGTATGTGTTACAGTTTCAAGGATTCTTGTCATGCTATTTTGTATCATTTTTGCATAAGAGAGAGGACTTTATAAAAACATGAAAGTAGGATAAAAATCTCTCCTGTATAAAAGGAACGATTTTACGCCATGATCCTACAGCAAGGTGGGTCTGCATCCTGGTGACTCGTGAGTGAACTTGGAAGAGGACCATGAGCTCCAGACTCAGCTTCCGGGTGGGAGCATTTCTGGGTGGCTCTTACCAGGTGCTGGCTCAGACATGCCCATCACCCTGGGCCAGAAAGCTCCCAGGTGACCGTGATGGGCTGCACAGCCGTGGGACAGGAAGGAGCAGACTGGGTCCTTTCTGCAGCTGCCAGTCTCACTGCCTTCAGAATCAGTGCAGCCAAGCGCACACGTCCCGGATTCCAGGCCATGAGACTCGCTGGTTAGCACTGCTGGGTAGGCAGGAGGGAGGGAGGCCAGTGGACACCCGCTGGGCAGCAGCCTGGCTACCCGCTGTCCCCCTGTAGTACGGAGCCCTTGCTGTCTCCTCAGCCAAGCACCTGGGCCACCCCTGCAGATTGAGTGGGGCACTGGGTTGAGCTTGAACACCTGGGGAGCTGGGTTGACCATGAACACCTGTGTGCTGAGTTCAGCATGAACACCTGGGCTCTGGGTTGAACATGAACACCTGGTCGCTGGGTTGAGCATGAACACCTTTGTGCTGGGTTGAGCATGAACAGCTGGGGTGCTGAGTCGAGCATCAACACCTGGGGTGCTGGGTTGACTATGAATACCTGGGGAGCTGGGTTGAGCATGAACACCTGGTCGCTGGGTTGAGCATGAACATCTTTGTGCTGGGTTGAGCATCAACACCTGGGGTGCTGGGTTGAC
>PVKS010046457.1:0-13286 GCA_004027875.1 Aplodontia rufa
AATGAGTCACATGAAAAACTAAATAAAAATTGATTCTCTCTTTCTCTCACAGTAACCTCTTTCTTTAAAAAAAAAAAAAACAAAATAAAAACAAACAGAAAACAAAAAGGGCTGGGGATGTGGCTTAGTGGTTAAGCACAAATGGGTTCAGTCCCCACTACAAAAAAAAAAAAAAAAAAAAAATCAATCAATTGCAGGATGTGGTATCGCATGTCTGGAATCTCAGAGACTTGGGAGCCTGAGACAGGAGGATTAAGTTCTAGGTTAGCCTGTGCAACTTAATGAGACCCTGTCTCAGAAACTAAAAAGAGTCTGGGATGTAGGTCAGTGTTAAAAAAGAGAAAGAAAATGCTGGACTGGTTGCTCAGTGGTTATGGTGCTTGCTAGACATGCACAAAAACACAGGTGTAAATACACCTAGCACCATACACAACAAAGTATAGAAGCAACAAAAGCCACATAAAAAACTAAATAAAAATTTGATTCTTTCTCTCTCACTGCCCCTCTCTCTTAAAAAAAAAAAAGAATTTCAATGACATGAAGTGTTTAAGACCTGGTATTAATCCAACAAAAGAAAAAACAAAATCTGGCCTTTACCTTATAAAATATAATACAGAAACAAATAATCACTGGGAATATATGAAAATATTAAGTGTAGATTTGTAAATGAATGTTATACTTTACATTAGTCCATATTTTCTATAATGGACATTAATTTTATTACAACATTTCTAAAAGTCAAAAACAAATTGTGTGCATGTGTGTTGGGGGAACAAACATTTAGAAGCCTATTATCCTACTTATTATGTGATGTATTGCTTTTCCTATAAAAAGAAAAAGCTGGAAAGAAATACATCACAAGTATGTACCTGGTTATGCATATGTTGGTAACATGAATGACTTTTTCCTTCGAATTTGTTCTCTCCCTATAATATTCCTCAATAAACACACATTTTTAAACAATCTAACAACATAAACCCAGAAAACCACAAAAGGAAAAAAAAAAGTAACAGAATAGGGATCACTTCTAAGCCACATGAGAAGGAGTATTATTAGGAATAAGCCCCCATGCCCAGCAATAATGACTAACAGTACCCAAGCATGTGTTCCATGTCCTGTTCTAGGTTATTTAGGCACCACTGTAAACTTCCTGTGGGCTGTGTCCCTGTCAAAAACTTACCTCTGGCCCTCCTCCTCCTCCTCGTCTTCATCTTGGTCATGAATAAGGTCTCTGAAGGATGTCACCCTATTATCACTGGAGACACAGACAGGAGCAAAATGATTTCAGAGAGTTTAAAGAAGCTGCTGAAACAATGGGGATGATACACACACACACACACACACACATACATACACACTATATATATATATATATATGTGTATACACACACACACACACACAGTTACATACATACACACACACACATATATAGTAGTTGGCAGGATGAGAAAATGTATGTGAAAGAGGGTTAACCCCCTAAGCTTATATGTAAAATAATGTGGCATTTATTTCTTCAAAGCCACACAGGACTGAGAATAAATTAATTAAAAAGTGCTATCATGAGGTAAAATGGAATAAGTTATTCTCGGGTGAAGGAATGAGGTGTTTACTATTTTAAAAGCAGTGGTTTTACTCAGGGCTGCAGCAGTGGTTCAGTGGTTACAGTGCTTGCCTGGCATACATAAGGTCACAGGTTCAAAACCTAGCACTATGTACATAATGAATCATCAGAGCCAAAGTCACATGAAAAACTAAAGCATACTACTGGATAACTATTTTTATGATATCAACTTTAAATACTGAGGGAGTGCCTGTATGCCATGCACTGAACTAGGTGCTGGGTCTATACAGACCATTCTTACAAGCTAGTAGAACAGATAGGTCAAGCAACCATCCATTAAATTCTGTTCCTCAGGGCTAGGACAGAGGAAGCACACAGGACCTAGGACAGAGGAAGCATACATGGCCTTATGAATATGAAGCCTCTTAAGGGAGAATGGTGGGGGGATCATTAAGAAAGATATCCCACAAAAATTCCATCCCCCCCAAAACTAGGGACTGAACCTAGGGGCATTCCACCACTGAGCTACATCCCCAGTCATTTTTACTTCTTTATTTTGAGATAGGTCTTGCTAAGTTGCTGAGACTGGCCTCAACCTTGAGATCCTCCTCCCAAGTCACGGGAATTACTTTATCCACACCTGGATAAAGCACCACCTCTGAATTAATGCCGAAGAATTGGTGGGCAGGCAATCAGGTGTGTAAATGGTGGTGAGGCTGGTGGGAAAGGGGACTGGTACAGCATTCCAGGGAAACTGTATATGCAAATACACGAGAGCAACACACTATAGGATGGATGGGGAGTCAGGAAGTAGAAATGTAATGTACACGTGGGTGGGCAGCATTTGAGAAGAGCAGCCCCTCCCTGCTTCTGCTGCAGGTTAGTAAAGAAAAGGTATTTGTTTATATTTAGGAAAAAAAGCAGTGGTGTGTGGGGTGCGGTGGGGAGAAGATGACTAAACATAGGCATGAGAAGGGTTAACTCTTTCCTCTGACATTGTCTTACACTGCTACCTTCTTCCTAGTTTAGACCTGTTCCCAAGGAACAAGTTTAGTTTTTCAAGGACAATGAGACTCAAGCTCTGTTTGTTTTTGTACCAGGGACTGAACCCAGAGATGTGAGCCACATCCCCAGCCCCCACTCCCCCCTTTTTAATTTCAGGGCCTTGCTAAATTGCTGAGGCTGGCTTTGAATTTGAGATCCTACCTTAGCCTTCCAAGTCACTGGGATTACAGGCATGTGCCACTGCATCAGGTGTGACAGAAATTTTATAAAGACGAAAAATTTTTGTATTTCTCAGAGGGAAAAAGTAGCTTTCCTAGAATATTGGGGGGAAGAGGGTAATATGGGTTTCAGGGGACCAGACAGACAGGAGGAATTATTTACAAGAAAGTTTCAGCTCCACCTTGAAGATTTACTTCAAGGAGACAATCAGGTGATTAAGAGAGCCTTCAATCTATCATCAACAAGAAATAAAGAGGACAAAGACCAGTATCTATAGCAAATACAGCTTGAGTTAGTTGAACAATCTCCTGGGTACTCCTTGAGGTGAATACGACATGGTTCAAAAGAATCCAAATGCTGACATGTGTACTGGTACCCAGAAGGACTACGTCCACTCACTCACCTTCCCAGAGGGTGTTCAGAAATGCTCAGCTCAAAGTCTCCTCCAATGATAGGGCAAGGATAAGTATCCATGGGAAAAACTGTCTTCCTTATGCTAAACTTTTTACATATTCACATTTATGTTTGCTTAAACAAGTCATTTGCTCTGGTTTTAAGTTTTCTCCTCCCCCCCCCCCCAAATACACACAAATTCTGAAGGTATCTGATATATGTGGTTCTAATCCCAACCCTGCCTCCTACTCTAGGATCTTGGGCAATGCTATTTAAATTCTATAAGCCTTTACTTTCTCATGTGTAAATGCAGACAATCCCAGCATCAGTCTCCTGGGTTTTCTGTGTACAGTTGGGGTACAGATGTATACAGAGTCCTTTGCATGCTGTGGCACACTTAAGTATTACTCTTGAATAGCAACTGTCAAACAGTGTTTGAGAATTAAGAGTCCTCAGATTGGGAGTATCAGCATTACCTGTAAGCTAAGCAGAAACTCTGGAAGGGCTGCCCAGCAATCCAGTTTTAAGGACCCCTGCAGGTAATTCTGATGCAACCTCAAGTTTGAGAACCACTGTTGTGGAGTAATGCTTTCAGAGTCATCTTATGGCATGGATGTCCTGGACACATTATCAATGTCAGATTCCTCTGACCTAAGGTCTTTAAAAAATGTCTCAGAAATTTCCATTTTGGAGACATTAAAACTGTATTTCCTAGGGTACCCTGGCACCCTGAAGGAGAACAAAAGTCCCTTATTAGATTTTCTGTTTTTAATCTGGCCACCTTGGTTCTGTGTGGCAGCACCTTCCTATGAAGACAGAAATGTTCTATCTGCACAGACCACATATGGCTCCTGAACATCTGAACCATGGTAGGTGAAAACAAATAACCGAATATTTTATTTGATATTTTAAATTTAAATAGCCACATGAGGCTAGTAGCTAACCTATGGGATTGTATCGTTTTAGAGAATCTGACAACGGCAGTCCCTGAAGTCCTACTAAAGTTCACCTTTTGTAAGAAAGAGGGAAAACAAAGTAAGAACCTGTTACCTCTTGCTTGACCGGTGTACAGGGGAGGGAGATGCTGGGCAGTGAGAGACAGCACGTGGCAGCAGAAGCAGCTGTGGATTTAGACAGCCTTTGGCTTGAATCTGTCAGTGCAGCAGCTGTTCAGTTACTCAACCTTTCTAAGACTGAGGATCATATACATGAACGGAGGGCACAGTATCTACTTCCAAAGCTGCCAACAAGTACAAGAACACAGTGGAAATATCTGAAAGAGCTAGACAGATCGTGAGGTTCCTGAAATGCCAGCCCTCCCACTTCCAATTTGCTTAGGGAGAAAAAAAAATTAGATATTGGGAAGAGTTTAAGACAACACAGAAGATGTCACCCAGTAGTATGTGGATATGGTCAAAGTGAAGGAATAAGGGTTGCAACTGGAGTTCTAAGGAACAGCACTGTGGTGTGCTGCTCAATAGAGGGGCGGAGGATGGAGGCGAACATGCAGGAGGAAGAGGGCAAGAGTGAGGATACACACTCAGGTGAGAGGTTCAAACAGAGGCAGAGCTGGGACAGCAAAGAATTTAATCTGATTGGAACAAAGGACTTAAGAAATAAGGAAAAGGAACCTACCTAAGAAGGTAGGTTCAGGGTAAACCCTGTAAGACTTTGTTCACAGGGAGAAGCAGTATGATGTTGGGGGCGAGAGCTGAGATGCTGGAAGCAGAACAGCCCTGACCTGAAACCCTTGTTTACTACTGACTGTGATCTTGCAAGAAGCCTAGACTTGTGTCCTCATTTGTAAGATGGGAATAGTAACAGTGCTTACTCACAGGGTTGTTGTGAGGACTAAAAAGATGTGTATGGAAAGGCTTACTTCAGAGCCTGTGCTCACTAAATGACAGTTGTTATTACAGAGGGGCTTAGACTTCTTCCCATAGCAAGTGCAAACCTCTTTATGTCTACTCCCTTGAGAATCTGATAAAAGCTACGGACACTTTTACCAGAAAAGGTATCTGCCAAAATATACAAACCTGTGCTTACAATTTCAGTTAATCTGTAGACCTTCTCACATCCATTCCAGACTCCTCTCAGGAGTTCACAGGCTCTGTATTAAACATTCCTATCCTAGAGTGACAGGAGGAGCTCACTGACTGAGTGTGGTTACTTGGTAGCAGTGGTACCACAAAAGGAAGGTGAGAAGATGACGGTGGGAGATGGGGAGAAGTCAGCAGTAGATTAAATGTTCTGAGACGGCCAGGTCAGGGGGGAGCAGGCAACCCACAGATCTCCTCTGGGGTGCTAGCACAAGTATGGCTCATCCTCAGAAAGCTGTCCTCCTAGACAAGGACAATGATATAACAAACTATGCCCTCCCTCTTCCTCTTTCTTGGCTTCACCAAAGGCCATTACCAAGTCCAAGGCTTAACCAAGGCAATGAGGCAAGGCCTCTTTGGCCTTAATGTGTCTAGTCTTTTACTCCTTTCAGGCTTACTATGAAACTCTATTTCCTTGATTACTTTTATGCTTATTTTTAAAAATATATATTTGCTGTGGAATGAGACACAGGGTACAAAGAAAGAGGAAGATGGGAATAGACACTAAAAATGATAAAAAATGACAATAGCAGAAAACCCATACTATGCTCTAAGTGCTATATAAGTACTGATTCATTTAATTGTGTGTCAGGCATCACTACCATTTTCTTTCTTTTTTGGTTTTGTTTTGTTCTAGGGATTGAACCCAGGGGCACTCAACCACTGACCCACATCCCCAGTCCTACCTACCTACCTGTCTATCTATCTATCTATTTTTTCAGGGCTGAGGACCGAACACGGGGCCTTGCCCATGCTAGGCAAGCGCTCTGCCATGAGCTAAATCCCCAACCCCAGTCCTTTTTATTTTTTGAGACAGGGTCTCACTAAGTTGCTCAGGGCGTCACTAGATTGCTGAGGCTGGCTTTGAACTTGTGATGCTCCTGGCTCGCTGGGATTACAGGCCTGTGCCACTGTGCCAGGCCTATCATTTCAATTTAACAAGTAGGGAAAACTGAGTGATTGAGATAAGTAAGCTGTCCAAGGTCACAAAGCTCTGAAGTAGCAAAACTGGGATTTGAACTTGGCATTTAGGCTCTTGAGAGGACTTTGGGACACATGACTGGCATTAGAGACTAATTTTCTAATTCTCTCCTTTGGTATTTCTGACATGAAAACATCCCAACAGCGACCTGAAGTGGCTGTCAAAGGTTCACATTCCAGGAAATAAGCCACCTTTCCCAGCAGCTGCAGGAATGGCTTTTACCCTAATAACCATATCCCAGGCAGTAAAATCCCAATGTATCATCACCAACACCTCACAGCTTAGTACCTGCAAATAATTCAAAGGTCACTTTCCTATTACCTCTTTTCTCTGGAGATGGGAGGCTGAGAAAGCTGCAAATAGAGCAGTGAGATTTGGACCTAGTGTTCCTTCTTCAAAGGGAGGAAATGTCCTTAAACCTCAGATGCCCTCAAAAGAATGATAATTTACATGTCATGTGCAAAGAAAATATCCTTTTTATATTTGGAGCTGAATTCAAATCCAAATAAAATTTTGTGGCTAAAACACATACGAGAGTAGACACAACCAGGCTAAAGCAGAGAGGAATATCAGAGTCCAGACACTTCTGTAGGAAAAGGTCCTGCCTATCTCCTGGAAGATCAGCATTATCCTACTCTGTAGATCACAAGTGATCTGCCATGGGAGGCAGGGGACCAGAAAAAGTGATGCAAATGGGATCCCAAAGGTTAATACTATGTTACCTCCCTAAATCAATTTGGGAAGGAGTGGGTTACACAGGTAAATTTTCCCCAAAACTTTTCTTTCTTTCTTCTGCTTTTCTTTTCTTCTTTTTCTTTTTTTGTTGGGGTGATGGTGGTGGTGGTGGTACTAGGGACTGCACCTTGCATCTAGGGACTTTGTGCATGCTATGCAAGCACTCAATCACTATACCCCAGCCCTCTTTTTCCATTTTATTTTGAGACAAGATCTTACTAAATTTCCTAGATTGGTCTTGAACTCTTGATTCTCCTGCCTTGGCCTCCAGTAGTTGGGACTATAGGTGTGTGCCACCATACCCAGTTCTCTAAAGACTTCTTAATAGTGTTAAAGAGCATCCCTACATATCAAAGCAGCATTCCTGAAGTCATCTGGCCTAATCTTTTTACACCTACAGGGCCCTGAAAGGAGGTCCTTTGGCTTCTATTTAAAAACTTGAAGAGCTAGAGCATTGCTCCTTCCATTTCATAAATAAAAGTTCTTCAAAAATCTTAAAAATAGATTCTGTGGTTTCTCCCTGAATTAAATTGTAACAACACTCAGGTAAGAGTTATTCATGCCTCTATGCAGGAAATGAGGAGGCTTTCAGGGAGTTACTACCCACCACTTAGTCTACTCTTCTCACTGGAACCCAGCAGCCCACATATCCAGACCTGAATCCTCTGTCAAGTCAGAAAATAGTTCCTCATCACTGCTGGAACCATGCAAGTAGCAATAAGTGAAGTTGGCTCTTACCTGGGGGCTGTGCCTCTGGACACTGAACTGGGGGTTGCCTGCGAAATGGTCACAATGTCTTCATCCCCTCCATCCTCGTAAAAGCTCGCTAGTGCGATCTGAAACAGAGAAGTAGCACTTTGGGACCCTCAAAACAGTCCTTCACCTAATATATATCTCCTTTGAGCACAAAGGAACAAAAACATAAAGACACAACCCACATAAAGATGGCTTGTATCTGGAGTCACAGACAATTACATTGAGCAGTAGCTCAGAGGTTACGGTACTTGCCTGGCATGTGCAAAGACACGGGTTTGAACCCCAGTACCATGTATACAATGAAGTATCGGAGCAACAAAAGCTAAATGGAAAACTAAATAAAACTGATTCTCTTTCTTACTGCCCTTTTCTCTCTTAAAATAAAAATAAAAAAATAAATAAACAGACCGAATAGTAGTTGACCAACTATTAGTCTTCATATCATCTGAAACAAATTCCACCACTAAGGAGTAAAAAGGAAGACGGGTGGAAGATGCTCTTCATCTGTATTTTACAAAGTAAAAGCAGCATGTATTTATTGAGCATTTATTTATGTGCCAAGTTGTTCTGAGACCTCACATATGTTATTCATTTATTCCTCACAGATATCCATGTGATTAATACTATTACTGTCTCAATTTATAGCTGATACAGAAGTTAAGAAAAATTCCCAGGCACTGCGCTCAGAACCTCACCCTTAAGCTCTAAGCCAGGACTGTGAGGTCACCCTGAGTTGCTACTGTCCCTTTTTTTCTGAAGCCCAGTTTCTTTCTTTTTTCCTTTGGTACCAGGATTGAACCCAGGGGCTTTACCACTAAGTCACATCTCCAGTCCTTTTTCTTTTTAATTTCAAGACAGGGTCTACCTAAGTTGCTAATCCTGGCCTCAAACTTGGGACCCTCCTGCCTCAGCCTCCCAAGCTGCTGTGCCATTGTGCCTGGCTCTGGGTGTCTGACTCTGTGAAATGGGGATACCTGCCCTACCAACCCTGCACATTGGATGAGATGATTTTTTTTTAAGATTTAAGAATAGTCACGTCATGTCTCAGCTCTACAAACACAGAACTAGTCTTTTGGCTATCTGTGACTATGTCTCTCTCACCAACTCAATGGAGAGGCATTTACTAATCATGTACTCTGCAGAGAGATAAGAAAGAGCAATGAGGTCTACGGAGATGAAGACCACTGCTGTCCTCAAGGTGACCAGATGTACAGGAGGCACCAGGCTGTCGACCAGACATAATCAGCCTGCTGGGAGGTAGTGTGCTATTTTGGGACTTGCACTGAAGAGAGTCCACATTCAAGTCCTGGCCCTGCCAGGCAAGTCACAGCACATGCATGAGCCACTTTCTCCACCTAGAGCGAGAGAATGAGACAGATGACCTGTTGACCCTAACGCTCTGCTTTCAGGGAGAAGCTTTTCTGTTTTGTACTTCTGCCGGCACAGGGGCTTCATGCTGTGCTGTATGGGAATGTAATGCCTTAACTCTTACATTTGGTAAGTAAATGAAATGACGGCGTCAGCAGACCCAGGTCCAATCCCAACCCCGCTACTTACTGGCTGTGTGCCCTTGGGTACATATCTTGTCCTTTTGGATTCCAATTCCTCATCCATAAACCGGGGCTAGTCTTTACCTGTCTGGTTAGAATCAGACAGAACTGAGTTCTAATCCTCTCTCTCTCCCCCTTGGTAGCCAGCAAGGCCTTCCTTGGGCAAGTTACTTAATCTCCAACTTCAGCTGCAAAACGTGAAGGTTAAATGACACAAGGCATGCAGAGCGGTTAGAACGGTGCCCGGCTTGCGGCAGGTACTCTAAGTATCGGTCGTTCCCGATCATCTACCGAGGACGTCGGCTGGCCGTGATCATTTATGCAATTCCTCCTATAACTGATCGCCGAGCTCCTCCTCCACGCCAGATCCCCTGGGGACGCAGCGGCGTGCAGGTATCCCTGTCCCTGCAGCTGGCGGAGTGCGCGCCTGGGAGGCAGAGGTAAGCCCCGGGCGGCTCCGCTTTCACAGGTGAGCTGGCCCGGGCGAAGCAGCTGCAGCCCGGCGCCCTCTCCGCCGCCGCAGCTTCTCCCCGCTGCGCTAAGAGGGGGCGTGGGCCCTCTCGGTTCCGGCCTCCCCCGCGGCCGCCCACCGAAGGCCCCGTCGCCCGGGGCGGCGGCCACGCCCCCAGGCGACCACCGGTCCACGCCGGCTGCGGCGGTGTCCGAAGCCCAGCGGGCGCCGCGAGCCCGAGAGGCAGAGAGGGAGGCCGAGACCCGGCGGAGCAGGCCGACCTCCCAAGCCGAGCCGGCGACGCGTGGCAAGCGGCGGCTCCAGCACCGTGAGGCCTGGGTCGGGCTCCGACCCGGCGGCGATGACTGTGCGCTTCGCCAGCGTCCGGCTTCGCCCAGCGCCCGCGCCCCCGAAGCCCCCGGCCCACCCGATGCGGCCCGCCTCGCGGCGCTACCTGCAGGTCCCAGCCGGCCGACTCGAGGAAGAAGCGGGCCCGATCTTCCTCGGCGCCCGTCACCGCCACGAACTCCCTCAGCGCGTCCTGTCGCTCCGCCGCCATCTTCGCCCCGTGCGCGTCCCAAACCGCTCCGGCCGCCGCCGCACAGCCCCGACCGCGCTGCCGCGTTCCGCTCAGCGGTCGGCACAGCCCAGCCACTGGGCGCCCGCCCGCAGGCCCCGCCCCGCGCGGTGCCTCACGCAAAGTCCTCCGTGCGGAAAACGCCGCCGCCCTGCGCCCTCTGGAGGCCGCAGCGAGAATCGCAGCTCAACGGCGGGCGCGGGAGGGGCGGGGCCGGTCCTCCACAGGCCCCGAAGGAGCCAGGCTCCCAGTCTTTCTCAGTCCCACCCCGCATTTCATTAACTTCTTCACTCACTTGTTCAAACGTTCCCTGAGGCTGTCTGTGATGCTCTTCCCGGCCTGGCAGAGAACAAAGTCCCTGACCTCTTGTTGCTTACTCTCTAGGGGCTGCGGGACTGGAGGGGACCCCAGGCCTTGAACCTGGCACTTCTCTGCTCACTACCTTTCCATGGTTCTCTTTCTCACACTGCACAAAAGACCGTGCAAGACCTATGCAAAACCAGTCAGCTGCTTCCTCTCCTTTTCTCCAGTCACCACTATCTCCCTGCCCCAGGCACCTTGTCCCTCGCCCTGTTCCCGAGCCAGGCAAGCCTTGACCTCAGGGCCTTTGCATGCTGCGTGCCTGCTTGGCTTGGAACACCTCTCACCTCATGCTCTTGCTCCAAGCACACTTCCTCACACATAAGGCTGCCTGTTAGCTCCTCAGTTTCTTTGCCCTCTTGCTTCCTGCCACCCTGTCTGGGACTCTCTTCTCTTTGTCTCCCCCTGCTCATTCTTCATGTCTCCGTTTAGGTGTCTCCTTCTCAAGGAGGCCTTAAGTCCAAACCCTCTTAATGAAGTCATGAACAACATGACGCAGAAGTTGCTTCCTTGGAAAATTTGATGTGGAGCCGGGCCTGGTGCTGTACGCCTGTAATCCCAGCTGCTAGGGAGGCTGAGGCAGGAGGCTTGAGAGTTCAAGGCCTACTTTGGCAACTTAGACCTGTCATGGAAGGAAGAAGAGATGTTTCCAGAGAGGGCCCAAGGAGTTCCCAGAGGAGAGGGGGACTCAACTCAGGGTCAGCAGAGTTCCTGGTATGCTCGAAGGGAAAGGATTTCAGCACAAGCCAGCGGAATAGACAAAGGTCTATTTTGGAAGACAGATATACATTGAAGGAGCTGGAATGATGGCTCAGTGTGGCATGCGCAAGTACGTGAGTTCGAACCCCAGCACTACATACACAACCAGGTTCCGGAGCAGCGAAGGCCACGTGAAAAACTAAATAAAATTGATTCTCTTTTTCTCTCGCTGTATATCTTTCTTTAGGAGAAAAAAAGAAGATACATATTCAAGGGAGAATGTGGGCTGTCTTGAGAGCCAGCAACCCTGACTTGGGCTGGGGTCCAATATTTACAGAACGACTGCGTCAGGGGCTGGGCTGGAGGTGGATCCAGGTTTGAGCTGTGCTGGTGTGTTTCCCTCATTTTACAAGGGCTTGGGCCAAGGGTGTGGACCAAGGGGCGTTGCTCAAGATTTACCTGTGTGCTTTTGTTGCATCTCAATGCCTTGTGGGTGTTTCCTTTAAAATTCAGTATTTCTCTCTTTTTATCCTCAATCTCCATCTCAGAGTCTATCTCAAAATAAAAAGGATTGGGAATGTAGCGCAGAGGTAGAGTGATTGCTTAGCCTGTGGTAGCCTCTGGGCTCAATCCTCAGTACCAAAAAACCAAAAACCAAAACAAAAAAAACAAAACAGAAGAAAATTTGATGCATATTGCAATTGTGCAAAAAAGGGGTTGGGAATTTAGCTCAGTGGCAGAGCGCTTGCCTAGCACACACAAGGCCCGAGTTCGGTCCTTAGCCCTGAAAAAAAATTTAAAAATAAAAAAAAATGTGCAAAAAATACATTTATATGTCAAGTGCATTCGGGTCCTATAATCCCAGCTACTCAGGAGCCAGCTATTGATGGCTCAAATGACACTGGGACCTTCCAGAGCCTCCTGCACCAGAGCTACCAGCACCTCTCACCCTTCCTTACTCCCCCATGTCTCAAAATGGGACTATTCTTCTGGTCACAACTTCCCTGAACTAACTAAGGACAACAATATTAAAATAGCAATATAGTAGCCAGGCACTGTGGCCCACAACTGTAATCCCAGTGACTTAGTGAGATGGGGTAAAAGTTAGGCAGTCAGTGTAGGCAGTGATGAGGGTCGGTAAGGAGGAAAGTGGTGGACATTCTAAGAGGGCAAAGGGCCGACACTATTATAACCACCTCTAACAAGGCCCTCTACTAACAAAGGTGCCCTCGAGAGAGACTTCCCTTCTGCTGATGAAGGTGCTCATGGGCCAGGACAAAACACTAGATCAGAACTTCTGCACCCAAGCTCCTAGCATGGAGGAGGGAAGGCAATGATTAACCAAAGGGGGGTTACTATAGCACTGTAGTAGGTTTGCAGTCAGGCAGTGTAGTGCCTCCAATTTTGCTCTTTTTCTTCAGGATTGCTTTGGCTATTTGGGGGTCTCATGTGGTTCCACTGTGTGTGTGTGTGTGTGTGTGTGTGTGTGGTGTTGCTAGGGATCAAATCCAGTACTTAACACATGCTAGGCAAGTACTCTAACCATTTAGCCTCCATATAAATTTTAGGATTTTTTAAATAAAGAATGTCATGGGTAGTCGGACACCGCTGTAACTCCAGCTACTCTGGAGGCTGAGGTGGGAGAATACCAAGTTTAAAGCCAGTCTGGGCAACTCAGGTCAACCTTGACTCAAAATAAATAAAATAAAAAGAGCTAGGGATGTAGCTCAGTGGTAAAGTGCCCTAGGTTCAGTTCCTAGTGCCATAAACAATGGGGACAATGCCAGGAGCGGTTGCCCATGCTCGTAAGCCCAGCAGCTCAGGAGGCTGAGACAGGAGGATCACAGGTTCAAAGCCAGCCTCTGCAACTTAGTGAGGCCTTGTCTCAAAATAAAAAA
>PVKS010046458.1:0-13285 GCA_004027875.1 Aplodontia rufa
CCCTCTGGAAAGCAGTATGGAGAATCCTTAAGAAATTAGGGATGAGTCCACCATATGACCCTGCTATTCCACTCCTGGGTATCTTTCCAGGGGACTTAGAATCAGCACATTACAGTGACACAGCAATATCGATGTTCATGGCAGCACAATTTACCATTGCTAGGCTATGGAAACAACCCCGGTGTCCCTCACAGGAAGAGTGGATCCAAAAACTGTGGTACATTTATACCATGGAATATTACACAGCAATTAGAAACAATGACCTTGCAGCCTTTGAGGTAAATGGATGGTTATGGAAGAGATCATGATGAGTAAAATCAGCTTAACCCAGAGATCTAAGGTTCGATTGTCTCTACTCATAGGTGGAGGTGGGGACTAGACCCTGGACAGTGAGAAAGTTGGTCTAGAAACATGAGTTAAATCCAGATAAGATGTAATGCTTTACAATCTAATACCTTTATTTTTAGAATTATAAAGGGAAAGGGAAGGGAGGGATAAGGGAGGGTAATTGGGGGGGGCACTCCTGGAGATAATTGCAATATCCAGAATATTTACACATTTTATACACATTTTATATTATTTTGTTAAAATCTTGTAAGGTTGTTCAAAAAAATAATAATAAATAAAAAATTAAAAAAAAAAAAAAGTAAACTCGTGCTGAGTGAGGTAGTGCCTGCCTGTAATCCCAGTGGTTTAGGAGGCTTAGGCAGGAGGATTGTAAGTTCAGAGCCAGCCTCAGCAATTTAGAGAGGCCCTAAGCAACTTAGTGAGACCCTGTCTCAAAATAAAATATAAAAGGGCTAGGGATGTGTCTCAGTGGTTAAGCACCACTGGGTTCAATCTCTGGTCCAAAAAAAAAAAAAAAAAAAAAAGAAAGAAAGAAAGAAAGAAAAAGGCACACATGTGAAGTTTTGTTAGATACCATCAAATTCTCCTTCATAAGGGTTGTATCAATTCATATTCTTTTTAACACAATTTTGGCATAGAATAAGAACTTTTGTCAATCTGATGTGTGAGGAATGGGATCCCAGTGTAGTTTCATTGATTTATTTTTTGAAAGTATGTATCTTCACTTATCTATGTGTTTAATTTCTCAATGAAATTTTATAGCCTGAAGTGGACAAGTTTTGCACACATTTCATTAACCTTTTCCTTGAACATTTATCTCCTTGTCTTTATGTTTGGGGAATTTCCACTTTTCTGCAGTTTACAAGCTTCAGGGGTTCAGCTCAGGGCTTTGAAGAAAGAAGACAGCTTTTATTTTAGCCTTCTGCACAGCCATATGGATAATCAATTTATTTTTCTCCTAGATTAGAAAGTGTTTTCCCCCAAATGTTCATTTTAGTTACACATTGAAGGTCATGGGACACTTCTCCTAATTCTCTAATTGACTACCTATCATTTTCCAATTTAACCTTTGTTTTCATTGTGTGAATATTACTGTTTCACCAAAACATTTGATTTCTATGTTTTATACCCAAACAGAAAACTTAGAGAATTTAGAGAATTCTGTATTTACTAGAACAGCTATTCCCCTTGGGTCCAGTATCAAATAATGCTGTTTTTAATTGCTACATTTCACACAAATTTTCATTGACTCCATAGATCAACAGAGGTGTAATGGAAATGTACACAACATAAGATCCACATTGTTAAACATTGTATTTCTTCATTTATGTTTTCCTAAATACCTTTCTATATAGTTTTGACATTTTATGGCTGATTTTGGAAATAATTAAGGCTCTTTGTAGGTTGAGCTTCCAATGCATGATCATGATATATCTCTCTGCTAATTAAATGTTTTAATTTTTTTTCAGTTAAATTTTGTTTCCCTTTTTAATTGCATTGAGGTACAGTTAACATAAAAAGTGCACATATTAAATTTATTCCTTTTGTTGAATTTGCACATATGCAAATCAACCATGATACAATCTCAATATAAATCAATTTGCATTTCTCCTAATATGAGAATGAAAATATTCTCATGGTTGTGGGTCATTTTTGGAACTTTTTGTAAATTGTCATGCCACTTGCTCATTTTTCTATCAAGTGTGAGAGGTTTTCCTCTCAATTTGGAGGAGTCATTTATGTTAAGGATATCATCTATTGATCCGATATTGTGTGTATATTTTCCTGATTGTCCACTGACCTTGGACTTTATTTATGAAGGCTTTGCTGTGCAAGAGGCTTTTTTGCTTACTGACTCAATTTGCCACTTTTGACTTTTTTCATTTTTCCAGTTTGTGTTACAGTTTGAAACTTTTCTCTGCATTAAGGCCAAAGAAGAGTTCTCAGGTGCTTATGTGTGGCATGTGCAGCCTCATGTTTTCTGTTCAGATCTCTGTTCCATTTGGGATTTCTTCCTGCATATGCTGTGAAGTGTGGATCTAATGTTCTTTTCCCAAATGGCTCCCGGATTGCCCTGCACCATTTATTAAAAAGTTCATCTTTGGGGCTGGAGTGGTGGCTCAGCAGTTAGAGTGCTTTCCTGGCATGCACAAGGACCCAGGTTCTAACCCCAGCACCACATAGATAGGTGAGTGTTGGAGAAACAAAGGCCAGATGGAAAAATGAATAAAATTGATTCTCTCTCTCTCTTCTTCTTTCCCTCTCTCAAAAAAAAAAAAAGTTCATCTTTGCTCTGGGAACTTGAAATGCCTCTTTATTCTGCCCTGCATTTCCATCATCCTTAGGTCTCTGCTGCGATTGTTATACCATTCCACCCACCTCGCTGTCTGTTTGGCCCAGCCCTACACTGTCACTTCAAGTGGTCTGGGCGTGCCCTGTATCTGGAGGAGAAAGACCTCATCACAGCTGCTTTTCCTTGCCCTCTGTGTTTCTCTGGTCTTCTAGCATATCTAACTTTCCACATGAATTTCAATGTCTGCTCTTCGAAACTACTCCTTGGTTTTTAACAGGAATTTTGTTGAATTTACAAATTAATTGGAGAAGGGGACCTGAGGTCTTCAGGCTCCAGCATCATCCTGTCCAAAGCTCTGCCTGCTTCTCAGGTACCACTGGGCTCACTGTGTTCATTGGGCCTTTGGGAACTGATGCTGGGACAGAATAAGGAGGTGAAATGGGGATGGAAGAGAATGATTGGGGTCGTGCTGTGAAAGTGACTCAAAACAGGGAGGCAGCTTTGTTGTCTGGGGGTGGGGGTGCTGACATCATGAGCTACATCAGAACAGAAAGCCAAATCAGAACTGTGTGCTTAGGGCTTTGGGTGGGTAGATGGGGAGACTTCAGGACCCCTCTCCCCAAAGCTAACCTGTACAGCCTGGAGCAGAGCAGAGGAGAAAGACTTGGGGGCGATTTTGGGCTTTTGTTATTACTCTTGCAGAACTTTTAAAATTTATTTAAAACTATTTATTTTGGTAAATGCCAAATCAATTCAAGAAGTAAAACTCTACACAGGTTAGTAATAGCCAGAAACCATCCTTCAAACGATGATCAAGCTGCTGGAAGTGATCTCTGGAACTCTAGGAAAGAGCCAGTGCTGGCAGAGAGAAATGCAGGAAACAACTAATTTGGAAGCTGGTTTTGATGCCAACAATAAATTGTACCCCATGTATCGGTATTTCCACAGTGAGAGGGGACTTTACAAGCCACCTCCGCTGGCTTTCTGATTGCATCCTTGCCCATCTAAGACCATGGAGATATCAGTCACCTTCTCCATGCAGTCACCCCTATGCAGAAAATCCACTATCGAACTTGAATCCTTTATTTGGCAAGGCTCTTTCTAGGATGTCTGTGCATAAAATAAGTTAACGGATAAGAATCACAGTTGCTCAAACAGCTGTCTTGTTTATAATTGTTCTGATTATAATTTCTCAAAGTGGGTGGATTATTTTGATGGTAGGTAGCTGCGGTCTCAGTCAAGAGGTGTCTGTGGAACTTGGCAGCTGCAGCCGGTACGTTGGGAACCAGATGCTCCCAGCTGGTGTTGCAACAATCATGGAGGCTCAGACGTAACCCAGAAAGATGCTGCCCAGTGGCCACAGGGGCCATCTGATAGCATCTTCCTTCCTGGTCACTTCAATCTTCCTGAAATTTGCTCCAGAAAACACTAATGTGGAAGTTCTCACTGAGTGGAGAGGGCTGATTGGCTGAACACACCCATCTGTGTGTCCCAGTAAGTCAAGTAGGTTACGGTTCCAGTGCCAGCATCATTTGATTCACCCTGACCTCTGGAGGGCACTTTGAAAAGCATTTGGATTGGGTGTGTGGAAGGCAGAACAATGGCTCCTAAGAGGTCCACACTTTGGTCCCCTGGAATCTGTGGTTGTAAGACCTGACATCGCAAAATGGACTTTGCAGACAGATCAAAGAGGACTTTGAGATGGAGAAATTATCCCGGATTTTCAAGGTGCCCTGATTTAACTACACAAATCCCTATAAGTAGGAGAGGAGGTCCCCAGGGTCCAGTTCTGCAAACAGCTGGAATAGATGAGGAGACGCGCCTAGAGTCTCCAGAGAGGGATGCAGCTCTGACACCTGGAGTTCTGCCTGGAGGAGGCCCAGGGCAGACCTTAGACCTGCAACTCCATGAAGATCCATTTATGCTGCTGAAGCTGTGCAGTTTGTGGTGATTCCTCAGCACAGTACTAGGCTATGAATACAGCCAGGGCCACAGTTAGACCAAATAAGCAGTGGGCAATTGGTGAGGTCTGCTGTGGGCACCTAGCTGGGGCACAGCACAGGGGAAGGGCCTGCCTTGGAGGTCAGGGCACAGCCCCAGGGCCTGCAGTGCGGAGACCCATCCTGCTGCGGAGGGACACCAGAGGAGCTGGAGGTCAGCTGGTGCCTGGATTCTGAGCCTCACCCCACAGCACCCTGACCTTCTTGATGTTAACTCAATAGGGACTTTCCTTTTTACTAAAGAAAGGACAGGGAGCCAGGCTGTGCTGTGCGACACCAACGTGGGATTCATCTGTTGACCCAGACCAGGAAGACTCCAGAGCAGAACAGTACAGCCCCAGGGCAATGTCTTAACCCAGGAGGACCCCATCCTAGACATCACTTCTGGAGGCTGGAGGGACTGAGGCGCTGTGGTTGGCCAGGAATACGAACACCTTTCTAGAGCCCACAGCATTCATGTATAAAATCCTCTGATGGAAACTTTTTAAGACAGAAGGACAGTGAGAGAGAGGAGGCAGAGTGAGTGAGAGAATTAAGTTTATTTAGTTTTTCACATAGCTTTCATTGCTCTGACACTTCGTTTTGTATACGGTGCTGGGTTTCGAACCTGCGTCCTCATGCATGCAGGCAAGCACCGGAACTGCTGAACACCAGCCCCACTCTTGCCTTTCTTAATGGGCACAGGTAGTGCTGCTATGGTTTCCATTTAGACTGTGTCCAAAAGTCCACGGGCTGGAGGCTTGGCCAGAGGACTGTGACACTACTGGGAGCTGGTGGAACTTTTAGGAGGTGGGGTCTAGTGGGAGGAGACAGGGCCTGGTGGGAGGTGGGGCCTGTCAGAGGGTGGAACCTAGTGGGAGGCGGGGCCTAGTGGGGGGGCCCGGCCTTTTGGGAAGAGGTAAGTCTCTGGGGGTTGCCCCTGCGGGTTACTGGGTCTCCGGTCCCCTCCTCTTTCTGTGTCACTTTGCTTCTTCTGTTCTCTTTCACCACCAAGAAGTGATCAAGCTCCTCCACTTGCATCTCCACCATGGTGTTCTGTGCCACCCCTGTCCCAGAGCTACAGAACCCCATGGTCACAGCGAAAAGCCTCAGAAGCTGGAGCTATAGCAGTTGGTTATGTCAGGCATTTCACAGCAACAGAAGACAGACCCACCTGGGCAACCCAGGTGAGCTGGGGCCTGGTGGCTGCATTTCTGCACAGCAGCAGGCGCTTAAGTCCTCGCGTAGATCGCTGACCTGATGTTCAGGAAGGCAGGCTGCCCCCAGCCATCTCTTCCAACTCACCGCGTTCGGTCGTGCCAGAGGGGATGCCACGGCCATTGGCCTCGCCGCCAGGCACGGCTGCATAGGTATCTGCCCAACCATGGATGAGGATCCCTGGTCACCAACCTAGGCCCCCACCCGGGAAGATGAGACAATGGTGAGTGCACTCTTGCTGGCCAGCAAAATCACAGCCTGGGACAAAGCACTTCCCGGGCGCACACCGTCTCAGTGAAGGCAGCGTCCTGGGCCAGCACCATGCAGGACCCAAGAGCAGGTGGAAGAATTCTAAGATACAAGACGCAAAAGATAAAAGCACAAAAACGACCCAAGAAAGGGTGGAAATAACCCAGGGGAGAGTCCATGGAGAAGTCTCTAATTGCAAATTCCAAACTGCACATAAAATAGTTTATTTGGAATACAGTTCATAGTCATTGGTCATTCAAGCTCAAAAATATAAACTTTTATAGCAGATTTTAAATTTCAAAGATTATTACTTTATGATCAGTTTTAATCACAGAAAAATCCACTGTTACAAATACCATGTCCACTTTATGATTCATAATCTTATTGGTGAAATAGTATCTAATATTGTCTTAAAGCAATCTATTCATTTCACAACATGAAATTGTCAGTCATAAAAAGAATGCATCGGAAGAAGATGTACAGTGGTCTAACTCTTTAATTTCACTTTGAAACCAATTCACCTTTGACTACGAGCTATTTGTGTGAGAGCCGCTGATTGCTCACTTAGAATGCATTCTTAGCCAATTTATCCCTAAGCACTTTTTCAACAATTCATGATTTTTTAAAGGCACAAATCCCTTGACCACACTTAATTATCAGAGAAAGACAACTTGTCTCATTGCTCATTATTTTTTAAATTTATTTTATTTATTAGATGAATATGGACTTGGACTCACAATTAAGAGGGAATCATTATCAAACAATCAAGAACAAATGTATATTCACATAACAAGCCAAGGCTGATGCCATTCCATGATTTCTTCCCTTGGGTGTCCCATGGTTCCATGCTTCACCCAATTAACCTCTGTATTAAATGGACTTCTCAAGAAGGTTGGAGGTTTCCCTCTGCGTTGATTCTCCTATACTCCCTCCCTCCAGTCTCCTTGATATTTTTCCTATTTCCTCCCCTCCTCCGTGCCCACTTCCCTTGGTCTCCCAGCATCCTAGGCCAGGTTCCCCATGTTTGTGTAAAAATTCATACATGTTGAGGTTATTATTAGCTTAGCCATGTATCATACTGTTTCTGGTTGTATTCTAGCTTCCACAAATGAGAGAAAACATTCAGCCCTTGAATCTCTGAGTTTAGGATACTTCATTTAGCATAATTTTTATTTTTTAATGCAAGATAATGGGCCTCTGATCTTTAGAATCCTTCAAAATCATCTCAATAAGCCAGACATGATGGCATACATCTGCAATCTCAATGACTCAGTATACTGAGGCAGGAGAATTACAAGTTCAAAGTCAGCCCTAGCAACTTAGCAAGACCCTAAACAACTTAGTGAAACCCTGTCTCAAAATAAAAAATTAAAAGACTGGGGATGTTGTTGAATGGTTAAGCAACACTTATAAGCAAATCCAATATATATAGTATCCTATAAGCTATGCATAAGACAATCATAAAGTACATCAAATAAGTCATTTTTATCTGTTCACCTTTATATATAAATTTTCATGAAATTCTATCCAAACTTTGTAGTTGTGCTTGTGCTTCTTTATATACATGCAAGTCTGATGATGCTTTCTAAATATCTGAATTACGTTCTTCATAATTGGTGTTTGTACAGAAGTCACTTGTCAGTCTTAGTGCCCTAAGAAAAAACATTGCTTCATGGAGCTAATCATTTATGACTACTTATATTTAAACTTTTGATGTAAAAAAACTGCCAATCAGAAAATACAAATATAGAAAGAGCATACAAAAATATTTTCAATGCTTATAGCAAATAATGAAATAACTATAATTTTAGCAAAGACCTTGAAAAAAGAGGAGAAGTGGAAATAAGGTACAGAATAGAAAAATGAGTGTGGGGGAAAAGTAGGCAATCCCAGAGGCAGAGTGTGGCATAGTTACTGAAAACTGTGCAGGTTTTTGTAGAAACCAGGAGAGAAAAAAATTGAATTGCAAATGTGACACTACTTCACATTATGAGAATAAAGAGACTGATAAGTCCACTTTTTTTTTTTTTTGAGATTTGGGGGAAATCATGGCATTTTCATTCATTGTTACTGAAACATATGCTGTTAAATGTATTTTACCAACTGTACTGTTTGGACTGCATTATTGATGCAGTTATTAAAATAGCTTCCACTTTTGAAAATTGATTCCAAAGAAATAAGAATGTAAGCCTAAATAGTAGCATTAGATTTTGGGGGAGAAAATTCTAAGGATTCTCAATGTTGATCATCAATACTATTCAATGAACTGCACCAAACCCAATCATAGATCACTACACACTTATTAAAAATGGAATCTAAGACTCCCATGAAATGTCAAACTATACTCAAACAGGCATAGCAATCCATAAATTTCAATAATTAATACAAGCGTATATACTTATTTCTATCTGTAACATGGGAGTATTACAGAGAAGACATGAGATCAGGAAATGGAAATGAAGGGGAGGAGATCCTGGTCTAGGATCAGGCTTAACTTACTTTGTTAATTCTATGTATGCATGAATATGCAACAATGATTCCCTCCAATATTTAAGACTATGTTGAACAAATAAATAACAACAGAGTCTTAGAATTTCCCTAGTTAATATAAAGGAATTTCTAGAACCATGTTTAATCTAGAAAACAATCCACAGTATATTATATGATAGTATTAAAATAAATGAAAGGACTGTTCCAGAGAATGATGTTTATAACTTAGGATATGTGGAATGTGTGGCTCATGGGAGTATATATGATGGAGGAGGGAAGGGGGCAAAAGAAACTCAGTATTAGTAAATAATATGGTACTGGAAATAAAAAACATTATGAATAATATTTAAAGTTATACATTTGGCTATGACTTTATGCTTACATGCAGCTATTAAACATGATTACCCAAAAATGGCATTAATATTTACCTGAATTCAAGGACATTCAGTAAACTTTTACATTCTCCTTCAATTATCCACAGTGACTTGAATTTATACAGTGATTAAATTGTATCATTTATTTAATCAGGAAAAATTAGCTATTTTAATTTTATAAAATATGGTTTCAAATGCAGCATATTTTGGAATCATTTTGTGATTCTGTGCATGATTTGCCTTTTCTTAATGTGTTCGGCAATGGGATATGCAAACATAATTATATAGATCTGGAAATAATATCTTCAAATATAAAGCTCAAACTCATAATTATCACCCCCATTATGATTTATATTTTTATTTTTTATTGGTGCATTATAATTGTACATAATGTTGGGAGATTTGTTGTTATGTATTCATACATGCATAAAATATAATAATATAATTTGGCCAATATCACCCCTAGTACTTCCCCACCTCCTTCTTCCTGTGCCCTGGTCCCTTGCCTCTCTTTCTGGTGTATATATTCATCCTAATATATCTGAGTAGAGTTACATAATTCTTCTACCTCTGAACAAGATTTTTATATACATGACAATATTATATACTATGTCATACTAATAAAAGTTGATAGCGTACATTGTTCTAACTCAGTTCCAGCATTTCTGCTTCCCCTCTCTTCCTCCCACTGCACATTCTATATAGATATATTTGAAAATAGAATAAAGAATAATATTTTGTAAAAAAGCATGCAGCGTAAGTTATTCTAATTCAGTCCCCAACCCTGACCCCTGCAACCTTTCTCTTCCCTATACTGGTTTTTCTGTTATTTACTAAATGACTTTTAGTCACTCATTGATTCACTAAGACATATTCACATACGAACATGAGCAAGTTAAGTCTGATTCCTTCTGTTAACCTTCCCTATTTCATTCTTTCTTCCTCCATTTCCTTCCCATTTGACTATTCCTCTGTATTTTTCCTTATTGGGTTAGCTTCCACATTGACTTCCTAAACAAACCCCCAAAGTCCAAGAAGTGAAAGCAAAAAAAGGGTAAATGGATTGCATCAAATTGAAAAGCTTGCTCACAGCAAAGGAAACAATTAAGAGCATGAAGATAGAACCTATAGAATGGGAAAACAGTCTTTTCCTCTTGGACCTCAGACAGGGCATTGATATCCAGAATATAGAAAGAACTTGAAAAAAATTAACACTGAAAAATAAATAACCCAATCAATAAATATGCAAAAGAACTAAGCAGACACTACTCAAATGATGAAATATATTTAAATATATGAAAAAGTTATCAACATCTCTAGCAATTAGATAAATAAAAATAAAAAGTGCACTGAGATGTCACCTCACTCCAGTTAGAATGGCAATAATCAAGAATACTAACAACAAGTTGGAGTGGTGGCTCTGAGGTTATGGTGCTTGCCTGGCATGTGCAAGTATGGGAATTCAAGCCCCAGCACCACATACACAACAAGGTGTCAGAACAACAAAGGCCACATGGAAAACTAAATAAAATTAATTCATTCTCCCTCTCTCTTTCTCTCTCTTTCTTTGAGAGAGAGGGACAGTGAGAGAGTGAGAGAGAAAAGAACACGAACAACAAATAGTGAGAATGTGGAGAAATGGGTACATTTATACATTGTTGTTGGGACTCCAAACTGGTACAACCACTCTGGAAAACACTTTGGAGTTTCCTCAAAAAACTAGGAATGGATCCACCATTTGACCCATCTATCCTACTTCCTTTTCTATATCCAAAGAACCAGAAACAGCATACTATAGTGATGCAGCCTTATCAATGCTCATAGCAGCACAATTCACAGTAACTAAGCTATGGAATAAAACCAAGGTGCCCTTCAACTGATGAATAGATAAAGAAATTATGGCATATACACACAATGGAGTATTACTGAGCCAAAAGGAAGAATAACATTATGTCATTTGCTGGAAAATGAATGAAATTGGAGGATATCATGCTAAGTGAAATAAGCAACTCTAAAAATCAAAAGTGAAATGTTCTCTGATGTGTGGAAGCTAACCCATTATGGTTTACATATGAAATGCTCCCGAAAAGCTCTTGTGTGAGACAATTCAAGAACTGTCAAAGGTGAAATGAGTAGATTATGAGAGGTGTAAACTAATGGATGGATTAATCCAATGGTATGGATTAACTGAATTGTAACTGTCAGCAGATTAGGGTGTGGCTAGAGGAAGCAGGCCACTGAAGGTGTGACTTTGGTTTTACCTTTTGTCACTGATGAGTGGAGCTATCTTTCTCTTGCTTCCTGCTTGCCATGTCCTGAATTACTTTCCTCCTGCATGCTGTTCTGCCATGATGTTCTGCATCTTCTTGGGCCCAGAACTACAAAATGGGCCATTGGTGTGCTGAGAACTCTGAAACTGTGGCCAAAATAAACTTCTCCTCTATGATTCTTTGTCAGGTCTTTTGATTACAGCAACAAAAACTAACCACCTCCACCTGGGCATTTTTTATTTTCTCCCTCTTTTTTGTGTTCAGGAAATAGTGCAATGTCCTCCAGAATAAAGAACAAACCATATCCATAATGTCTAACCTTTGAAGAACTAGTTAAAATGATGTAGTTTTGATGTCCTGATGACTTGAGCAGAATGCATATCTATGAAGTTGTTTGTAATTCATTAAAGCTTGTGAACATTCTTCTTTGAATGTGAAGATAAAGAATGAGGATTTAGTCAACTCCTAAGTAGATGATTGAGCTAATTTACACAGGAGAGGAAACTCTTTCCCTAGAGGAATATGAACTCCTGAGCACTGTAGATATATCATCTGAAGCACCTCAGCAGAATGCTCTTTTCAAGGAACACAAGGAATAGTCTGGGGATACAGTCCAGCTTTCCAGAATGATCTTTTAGGACTAAAAAAGTGATCAGTTGGAAAGAACATAAGTGAGCAAAATTTTCAAGGCTACAATTCTGGTCCTTCTAATTAAGACTTTGACAAATTTTCTTTTACTACTGGTCTGACGTCATTTTCCTATAAATTGAATCTTGTCTTATATCTTTGTATTCTCATTAGGTAATCCTGGGCCAAGTGTTTGTAGGCATTAAAACTCTAGATATCAAATGAAATTATGTAGCTAAAGTATTCTTATGTTTCTCAGGTTCTGATTTTGTTATTTAAGTAAAGATTAGTGTGTGCTTTTAATTATTTTATAATTTCATCATTTCCCATCCTTTGGTTTTGTTAAAGATAGGGGTATATATTATAAAAGAATAGGGATACATATATAACAAATGTATGCAGAGGAAAATTCATAAACAATTTTGATTGGAAATAATAGGCATGGCATTGTCCTGTTTTCAACATCAAATAAGCTAAGTGTAGATTATTGGATGCTTCAAAATACCAAACAATTTTTAACATGTTCATAAAGTTCAAATGAGAAGCATTGTTGACATCAAATTGAAAAATTCATAACTTCTATGTACTTCATTTTTTGTATCTTACAAAATAGTTGTGCTAACATTCTTCTACTGTTGAAAATAACTGGATGTACAGTAATTCAAACATTTTTGTTAACTAAAGAGTTTTTGCCAAACAATTAATTTTAAATTTTCTTTTAGATGACTTTAATGTAGACATTAAATAACACCTAAATTCATAGAAACCCTGCCTGTGTTCTTTGACATTTTATCATCATGATTGATCAATGCATTGCCCTCTAGTCTTTTTCCTGTAGCCTGGCAAGCTCCTCCCCTTTCTTCAACAACACATTCTAAACAAAGCACTTTCAAATTAACTTGTGGAAATGAAATTTCTTGGAAATGTTTAAGAAAGTTCACATATACAAAATGTTCTGGAATTCCCGCCTTTACTAATTTGTATTTCTTTTGAGTATAACTGGTTTAGCATTATTTCTGCAAAAAACAGATATGAGCTTATTGCTCACACTTATGCAATTAGAGTCTATTTTATTATATTTCATAGATCAAGCCATCAGATACAAGTAATGCTAAATTCCAGGCAAGTCATAAGTTTTATGAAAATCTGTTTCACATTTATTTCATTTCTTCTTATATCCATAATATTCGTAAATTTTCCCAAGTAGATTTAGAAATTCACCTTTTTATGAAAAAGATATCTTCAAAAAATAGTTCATATTTAATGAACCTGTCATTTTACTTTGAGTGTGTTGCTTGTTTTGGATGTCCTTCCTCCAATAACCTCAGAAATATATACCCCTTAGCCACCCAAAGCTGTACAAAGTGCAAAGAGACTGTCATTCACTGCATGCCTACCTTGCTGTAGTTTCTAGGACTTGAGTAAAGAATTTAGAAC